>JABMDO010001117.1:0-24193 GCA_014851415.1 Cnaphalocrocis medinalis
TATAGAATTTATTCTATGTCGTGCAGGACGCTGACGTGGTGCTGATCTGCGGCGGCTGCTACGTGATGCCGCCGTGCTGCAACACGCCGGACCGCGTGATCTTCTTCCACAACATGCAGCACGTCGCACGGTCTCGATAGCCTGCGCGCACTTCTGCCCGCAGGCCGTCATCGCGGTACAGACGCCGCCTGGGACTGCAACTATGCTCTTTGCGCTCATGTTAGTTGAATTTGAGAAATAGATACCTATCTCTCTCACTTTTCAGCCTGTTTCGACTCTTGGATGGTTGTCCTTCACAGCACATGTCACATTTCGTGGTCTTTTGTTATCTGGATCCACCTTTCTTGACAACATGCAGCACGTGCGCACGGTCTCGATAGCTCATGTTAGTGAATTTGAGAAATAGATTATCTCTCTCTCTCTCACTTTATTTATTTACTAGTGGCCCGTTCTCACTCGTTTCGGGGCTGTAGTTCCACTGTCTACTGATAGATGGCTGTAAGCGTTGAGTCCATCGCGCTAGTGTTTCGCCTTTTCGGTTACATCTACCTTAAACCTTGTAGTTTTCTAAAGAAGTTCTCTCTCTATAAATAGTATAGAAGAGAGAAGATTAGAAACTTGTAGAAAATACTGTTCTGATGTTTAACTCTAGACGTTAAAGCTCGCCCGCGTATACGACAAGCGGCGAGTGCTCGGCGTGAACGCCATCAACTCGATGCGAGCCAACCAGCTGTTCTGCTCCATCACCGGCACGGACCCCAGCGGGAGCACCACCCCCGTGGTGTGCGGCACCGGCCGCTGCACCAGGGTGCCCGTCTTCTCTGCCGGCAAAGCTGGGAACTTCCCGCAGGTATATTTTTTTATTGCTGGAGTAGGCAGACGAGCATGCGGCCCATTTGATGGTAAATGGTAGCCGCCGCTCATAGACAACAACAATGCCGAGGCACAGGCAGCGGCCTACCGTGAAAAAAGTAGCCTCTATTCAAAATTCTATACTTAAGTATATTCTTTTATTTTTCTTTATATCACTTTATTTTCAAGCGGCTGTGCAATGCCATTCATACCAACTAGTTACTGATTTGAGTAGGTCAGTTAAATTGAAGTCAAAGTCGAAGACTCTGTAAAGCTTTAGAAGTCGGGGTTTTCAATGCTCAATTTAATTCAGAACTGGCATAACCGAGTTGAATTTCTTTCAAAATGAAGTGATTATACGGCATCACATCCGTTAGCACTGATACTGGTCTATGAGATGCTTCTTCTGATTCTATAGGTTATACGGAAATGTGTAAGAATGTAGGTACTTAAGTCTGGGACCCAGGTTCTACTTAGTTTCTTAATTCCAGACTCAAGTAGATTGTCTAACGCGTCTTGTGCGCGAGGCTGATGACATCATCTGTAAAGTCAAGAGCAACACGAGCAAGGGCACTGTCCATTGGGTTCTCATCTGCTAGATTCGTTGTGAACATTATGAAAGGTAAGTTATTGACGTTAGTACCTACTATTTATTATCTGTTTAAATTAAGTGCGTTTGAGCTGGTCATTATAGGGCATTCTTAGTCCTGGTAATCTTTACTGATGTTCCATCCTGGTCCGGCCACGGTGCCAAAAAAGGTTAACGGTGTGTACTCTAATGTACCAGAGAGGAAAATAATCTTCTTAGTAATTCACCAGATATAGGTACCATACAGGCCCGCCACCAGCTGCTTCGGCGCCCGCGTGCAATACCGATTATGCCGCCCTAGTCTCCCTGCTAACTAGCTACGGTACTGCTGAGAAGTCGCTCAATTTGCCGTCCCCCTGGGCGTGCGGCCCGCGTGCGTCGCACGTGTTGCACGCCTGCTTGCGGCGGCCCTGATACCACATTTTTACCAACGTATGTGACCTTTATCTGCTTTCGTGACGCAGGTCTCTTCGAGAGTCCCCTTCATCGACAGCGCTCTAGTGGAGCAGGCCGACCCGGAAAAGTGTTACGGGATGAAGGTGTGCGCCACCCCCGTGACGGTGGGCAAGGGCGGCATCGTGGAGTACGCGATACCCACCCTCAACGAGTTCGAGAGGAAAGTGTTGGAGAGCAGCAAGTAAGTTACAGACTATACTCTGATTCATAATCATGTAAAGTAAACTGACAGATGTCAATGTGTCATCCCCATACCTATCACTCAATTTGACACATGCAAAATGTCAAAATTGCATAGACTTGTCATTTTCATCTGTCATGTACTTTACATGATTATGAATCAGAGTATACCTACCACTGGGTAAGTGACACTAGTAAAATCTGCAAAATGCGCAACGATGTAAAGATTGCTTTACACACTTTCGTCGTGTTGTTTCGTCGAGTGAGTGAGAGTACCGGATGTCCAATAGGGCGGAAAGGGATTGAAGGTTGGTAGCGCACTTGTGACTCTATTGGTGTCTATGGGTAGCAGCAATCTCTTACCATCCGATGATCAGTTTGTTCGTCTGCTACTATCACAAGAAAAAACATACATAAATTACCAGTAACTAACTAGTTAGCTGAAGAAAGTCTCCCCCAAGTTTCGGCATTCGCCATATCCCCAGTGATAAGTACCTACACGGTGATGGGTTATTTTTGATGTGAGATGTCAAAATGTCACTAAACCAATGACGTTAAAGTTGGACCTCAGTCTACAGGTACGCCATCTAACGGATTTTTCACTCGCGGTAGTAGCCCCATTATGATTAGATGCCGAGACAACTATAAATAATACACTACTACCCTACGCTACTGATGGTAACTCCGTTAGTTCTTCAAACATTCGTCATCAATACTTCTTGACGCATATCCACTTGTTCAAGGTGTTCTTTACCATCTGCAATGCGATCTAGAACATGCTGAACCTTGGCCGGGCCACGCTGTAGAGATGAGTACTTCCTCCACGACGAAATACTGCTACTTCCCAGGCTGCAAGGAATGCCCGACAGTCAAGCCAAGCAAGAGAAAGACTCAACTTGAAACTTGTGGTTTGTAAAAAACATGTCCCGAAATGAATGTAACGAGAATAAAAATGTACACTTTGAAGGTAACTTTTTTAAAGGGTGCTTGTAGTTTTAATTCCTTTCCACTAAAGACCTAGATAAATTCAAGTTATTAATTTCATGAAAGTGAAGGAGAATAGTTGATGTGAAAGTATGGTCTCTATTTGCGGCAATTTTTTACAGGCAACCTGTCGCTAATCCTTGTCCTACTCTGTCAATAAAGTCCATAGTATTATAACCAATAGGGCTACCATATTTTATGACGTAAGCGGCAGTGGCGCCATTAATTAATTTCATCACTTTCTTGATTCATTTTATGTACATATTTCTTCATTAGTTTAAGATCAATTTCATCAATAAAAATAGACACCTACCAACAAAATCGAGCATTCGCATCCTGGGTGGCAATTCTCGTGCACTCGACATTGAATTGCTACTCACTGGGGTAATTTATATGTTGACTATGAAATAAGTCGAAGGATAGTTTCTGTCATACTACTTATGATGTAGTTTACTCACAAAGCATAGTCACGTGAACCGAAACGCAACTGTAGACATTTTTGTGGCACGAGTTTCTACGATTGTCGACACATGACCACGGAGTCACGTTTATTAGAATGTTTGTATGTACGCGGATCGTACAGAACTAGAAAAGACTTGGAGTAGTTCGCAATTCTGTTTAAGAGCGACACCTCAATAATTACATACATAACGCGATAAGTTGCTATCATCGCGAGCTAAGTTATTTTTGCCGTGTGAAGCCGCGTGAACGGCAAAAATGACTAAACCTCGCTGATGAAGCAACTTAACCATCGCTACTGTACTTACTGAATGTAAATAGCTCTTATTCACACATGGTAATTTGTTTTTTTATGCAGGAACGCCCCATTGGTCTAGTGGTTTTAAAACCATAATCTTGAGTTTCCCGGGTCGAGCAAAAGTATGTTTCGAACTTTTCAGACATAGCTCGGTTTGTGATCACTTGTCCGCATTCAGGCAAGCGTGATGATTAAGCCTAATCCCATCATAGTAGCGATGACTTGATTTCTATGATAAAGGCCTTTGTCCTGCAGTGGGACAGTAGGTATATAGGCTGATACTTTATGCTGCTGAAATTGCATTAGCTAATGATTGATAAGAACCTTAACACTTTCTAATATTATATCTATATATGTAGATATCTAGATATTTAAATTAAATCTGGACCACACACTTGCATTCATACTCGGACCATTTCGGTAGAGAATGAATGAATGAATGAATATTCTTTTTATTGCACACAAAACAGAGGTATAAAACTTAAAACTAGTTATAACAGGAGTAATGTACAACAAAGGCGGCCTTATCACTATGAGCGATCTCTTCCAGGCAACCTTTAGGTAAAGGACACTTGATCAAGGTGTAAGGGCTGCCTGTCCATTTAAGCGGAGCGATGCGGCGGAGCGGAGAAACGGACAAATATTAGCCAATAGTATTACACCAAAAATTCTACTTCCTAAATAAATAATACTATTGGCTAATATTTGTCCGTTTCTCCGCTCGCCGCATCGCTCCGCTTAAATGGACAGGGCAGCCTAAGGCGGTGCAATGATACAATACTTATATACATAGGTATAAACATTAATATTGAGATATCGACCGCTACATACGTACCTAAGAGGCATATCCATTTATATAGGTATTCAACGGTTTTCCATTTGACTCTTCTAGTAATATTTTAATGTAGTGAAATGAGGGTTAGTTAAACTGAGCGCAAAGTTCGTGGCCGTTTCATCATCTTGGGGAAACGAGTTATAGGATATAATCCCTGCCGACGTCTCACGTGGCGCTCCGTGTGTTTTTTGTATATTTATTTTTAGTCGCATCGTAAGGGTTGGAAATCCCAATTGTTTTCCTGGTTTCACAATACAATGTTTCGAATTCTAATGCACAAATGAAAACTTGGAGTCCGCTTACAAAGAAGTCAAAGGAGTTACAGTCAAAGTTATGTAAATAAAAACAAAATCTTTGAAATCTGACCTCTTTTACAAATGTTACCTAATAAAGTTGAATGGGATGCCGTTTTATTTTGAATAGAATAGAATAGAATAAAATTTATTTGGTTAACACAATCACATAAAACAAAAGAAAAATACAACAATCTAAAAAAAAAAACACAAAAACGAACATTTTTACGTGACGTGTCACCAAAATGGATTCCACTCAGCTGTTTTGTCACGGCGGATAGCCATGACACTGGTTTTCTGTGGAAACCATTGAGGTAGAGAGGGAGTCACCGGCCAGAACAACAATAAATAACAAATGAATTCTAAAAATATCTAAGAGAACATACATACATCGAAATCAATATTCAATACAATATTTTGATCGCTATACGTATACTTAATGGAAAAACAAACCCAAAAATATAATTTATAAGAGTCGGCATTTTATTTTATAATGCAGTCCGAGTACAAATAAATAAGTAAGATAAATAATAAGTGCCTAGGTACACACTTTTTCCGTACTAATATTACGTTACTCTAAAAAATTACAAGATATCCAATCAATGACGATATTGACGATACATATTAAAATTAATACATGTGTCATTTAAAATTCATGCGCGAATGTCCCTGGAGACCTGCACATTACTTTCCTTTAGCAAAGCAATCGATATCCTTGTAGTTAATCATAGATGACGTCATACGCGATCCCATGTGGAGGAGCCATGGCGATCTGAACTTGTCGCTTGGCCTTGGTGTCGAAGGTCAGGGGGAGACACCCCCGAGGATTAGGTAACAGCGTCCACGTTTACGGCGCGCGGGACAGGGCATAAGCGGAAGCGGGCTAGATAATTTATTTATTATAGGACTAGAGGCCCGCCTTAACCTGCTACAGATTGCTATTAGTTTCTAAGTTGAGCAAAAGATGGCGCTAGGTGTAGATTACAACGCGTAAGTGTTTCGTCTTTTCGGATTACATAAAACCTGGTGGTTGTCTTTATCTCGATATCTAACGTTCTTTTTAATTTTTTTATGTGATAGGCAGACGAGTAGGCGGATCACCTGATGGTAAGCGATTGCCGCCGCCCATAGACAACTGCAACACCAGTAGATTCATAAATGCGTTGCCAACCTTTAACCCCCTTTCCCGCAATTGGGCTTCCGATACCCTCACTCCGGAAGTCACCGGATCGGATCTGCCTACCGGTTCCAGCAGGCCCACTACCAGTGTGGGGTCCTTTGGGAAACGGCAGTTTTAGGAGGGGGTGGTGTTTCGAGGGGCGGGTGCAGCTCCTTGGCCACCCTCATACGGGCGCAGCGGGCCTTTCTGCCTTGAGGCTATGTAGTACGTTTTAGTAGAGTCCAATGCAGGGATGCATAGTGGTAAGCCGCGTATTGTAAGCGCTAATCCTAAGTGGGCGTAGATTTTACCCGTCCTGTATCGCCTTCCATCGTCCGCACGTCTGAGATTTAGGACGCCTCATCATATATCCCTGTCGGATACTGCAAACTGGCCGCAAACACCTTCTGCAGAGAGCCCTCGGACTCAACCGACTTCTATAACAAAGGGACGGGTCACCGTCTCTCGATCCTTAGCGGCCGCCTCCGACTGCGGGGTTTTTTGCAGTCTGGGGTCGAGCAGTGCAATGTAACTCGTACCATCCCGCGTATATCTAGTCACTTGGGCCGTGCTAATCCGTGGCCGCCGTCGCGAGCAGAGTATCAATGTCAGGAGCGTCCCTTAACTCCGCACAGGGCCGCGGGTGATTGCCGCTGATAATACCGGAACCAATTACTTCGCGGTATTTATTAATAGCTTCTTAGGAAAGGACTAGAAGAGTAACTATACAGGCAGTTTGTATGTAGACATTTATATCCCTTTACCCAACGTGTGTCTGGCTGGGACATCAGTGGGCCTATAACGAAACTGAATTCACGATCGATGCTTTATCCCCGTTTTGTTTGGATGCGACAGGTCATGATATGGCGTCAAGAACATCATGAGAAGCGGATGTTCGGGGAACTAACAAGCTCACATGTTTTATTACCAAAGGCAGGCCTGTCCCACTTCGCGTGTAGGTATCGAATTTGCAAGTGCATGCAGCGGCCACTCCGGGGGGGCTAATTAGTAAAAACTCACGAGCGAACGGCGACGTTTGCATGACAGTTGCTTGGGTGTTCAACTTTATGTTATCGTAGCCTGAGTCTTTATTTTCTATAAACGGTTTTTACTTAGGAGTGGGCTTTCTGTTCTTTTACTAGTGCTCTGTGCCAATGGGGATGTTATGCAACCACTTGCCACTGCCACCAGTGGCGCTATCATTTATTTTCATGACTTCATTGACAAGGCATATTCTCTCTCTTTGCGGGACGATATTGAACCTAACGTATTTGGTAATAAGGTGAGAAGAGATTGAAAACATTTTACAGTGTAAGTAGGATTGAATGGCCACTTCACGAATTTTACAGTCAATATTTTTTGTTAGTTATTGATTATTAAGTTAAATCTATCTACTTAAGATTATGAAAATAAAAAAAAATCGTTCTGTTCCTTTACTAACGCATTGGGTAAGTTTTGGCGTTTAAATGACTTCGCATGATATTTTTTTATGTTATCATATCAAATAAATTGCATCTACATGCCGGCACACGTGGGGATGCCCGGTTAAGGTCACGCGTGAGCGGGTGGCGCCCCATCCCTGGCGGGAGCCGGCGCAACCCCCGCCAGTCTGCGACTCGCCACTCCGCCAGAACCTAGCCAGCATTGCGAACGCTGACTTATCCCGACACAGACCTCTTTGCCGAATAATAGTGAGTACCTTTGCCTGCCAAGTCAACTATTAAAAAGTAAAAGTATTTATTTTTTTAAATGGCGCCATTAATTTGTGCCGCGCAAAACAATTGTGATTTTTTACAAACAACAATTTAACTATCTAGCTCTTTTGCAATTTTAATACGCAGAAGTGATTAAACTATTAATATGTTTAAAGAAAAGCTTTTTTAGCTAATGTGATTTTGTTACTTAATCGATTTTATGGTGAAAAAACAGTTTGTTTGTGCGGATTTGAAGTTTGTTATTGTGAGCGCCAAATTAGCCTCAATTAACACAAGCTTAGCTCCTCTCCTTAATGAGATTACACTTGTGTAGAATACTTTCTGGATTTATTGTAAGTTGAAGCACCCACTAAGCTAAATACCAAGCTACATTTAATAAAGTCTAAGATTAGATAGGTATTTTGACTTTTAGTGCAGTTCACTAAAACTTTAAAAAGAACCCATGGATTTTACTACCGTGATCCCAACTTATTTTCGAACTGACTTTTTCGATTAACGTCGTAAGTTTTTAAAAGGCATAAAACAATTGATTTTCCATTGTGTACCCTTCTTACACTGATCAAATCTAATAATAGTACCTATTGTTTAATACAGGGTGTATCTCTAAACATTGTGTACATGCGTACTTACCTACCTTTGGCTATTTCTAAGACACTTTAACCACTTTTAAACAAAATTTGTTTCATTACTTTTGGAAATTCGCATAAAAATCGCAGCAATCAGCAGCATCGCATGAAACTTCCATGTTCCTTTGTTTCAACACTAATTGTTGTCATAAATATATCGAGTTTGTTGGCATTTATTGCATTGATGATCGTACAAGTTATCTTCCTCAGAATCATTGTTTACCTATAAAATACTTGATCCTTCTGCGGTCTATTCAGTTGTAAGGAGACTTCGCCAGTGGCCTTTCTTTTTGCATTTGAAGCAAATTGTGTGTCCGCGTGGAATAGTATCTTTGGGTAGCATTTTTAATTACTTAATAATTTTCACCCGCCCTCCCTTCTAATCCCTTATAACGACCTTTTAGCTATAAAAAGTAGTCTATGTCCTTTCTCAGGGTCTAGACCCTGTATACCAAATTTCATTCAAATCCGTTCAGTTAGTTAGGATTAGGATAATTTACATAGACGTGTTCTCCGTACTTAAACTTGTAATTTCTTCCTCTAACAGTTGGCGCCGATATACCTACATTAGATAGTACAGCACTAGCAGAACAGCAAGCTCTTTCTTCATAGAAGATCCATCTGGTTGCTGGTTAAGACAATTCTTCAGCAATGGCGTCTTCGGAGCAGCTGTACCCGAACTGCGACTCGAGCGTGTGGCTGCGCTCGTGCGAGGAGGAGGTCACCGAGCCCCTGGAGGGCGACATTACAGGTGACTGTGATTATTGTTTGACTGTGAGCCAGGCATACGAACAGAAGGGAACGTTTGGTCTAGTGGTTTAAGTACCGGTCCGTGATCTCGGGTGTTCGATTCCCGGGTCGAGCAAAAGTATGTTCCGAATTTTTCGAACATAGCTCGGGTGTGATCACCAATCCGCATTAGACAAGCGTGGTGATTAAGCCTAAACCCATCATAGTAGTGATAACTTGATATTTATGATGGAGGTCTTTGCCCTGCAGTAGGACAGTAGGTATATAGGCTGATACTTGACTTTCTTAGGTGGATCCCCTGATGGTAAGCGATTATCACTGCTCGTGGGCATCTGCAACATCAGAGGAGGCGCAATAGTGTCGCCGGGCTTGTAAAAATGGATATGTTCTTTTTTATATTTTTTGTTTTAACATAAGCCTATAATGTATTACTTCTTTATATTATAGTAAAGTAGTTACGCAGAGCGTTGTCTCCTGGCACAGGCAACTCAAAGCCTAAAAGGAGGCTTCAAAAACATATAATTAAGTATGAAGTAATTAATAAAGAAATATTTGATTTAAAAAAAAAAAACCTTTAAAAGGCATAAAACAATTGATTTTCCATTCTGTCTGCTGTCTGCTGTCTGTTTTACGACGATGGCGGTGACACTAATGTCGTTAAACTTTTCGTTTTAGGAGAGTTTCCACCATGGCTGCATGGGAGCCTGCTGCGCAACGGGCCCGGGTCTATCAAGGTCGGCAACATGCGGTTCAACCATCTCTTCGACAGTGCTGCTCTGTTACATAGGTAAGAGACATAACTAAGTATTCATTATAAGTGTAACTAGCTATCCCGATGGCGCAGTGCGTAATACGCTAAAAGTCTTGGGTTCGATTACCATTCTGGACAAACATTTACAGTGTGATGAGCTCTTATTTGTTCAGTGTATGGTTGTAATAGTTTTCTTTATGTGATAGGTAAGCCAACGAGCAGGCGGATCACATATATTATATTTGTATTTCCTCTGTTACACAAATGTAAACACTTAACTAACCTTCTATTGACTATTTGGAATCACCTTTGTTTTAAGATTTTTGGTAATTCATCGAAAAAAGATTTACCTACTTCCCTACATAAAGACATTCAAATTCAAAATGTGACCGATTTTGATATGATAAGCACATTTTTTTATGCCAAATCCCAAAAGATAATTAAAATGTTGTTCATAATGGTTGGTGTGTTATACTTACCTACCTGTATGTTTAAGGGTATGTAAATGTTTACAGATAAGTATCTCTGTAACGAAAACCTTATCCGTCGTACGACCCTGGCTTATCTTATAATTTTTATACACCTTGTAAGTATATTTTGGGGACCAATACTTCTCATGCGCAAACTAAGATCACCTCAGCGACAATGGCGCTAATCGATTCGCATAGGTATACTCACGTTCTTGAACCACTTCTCGATAAGTGCGGATGTGCGTAATCGATCCGTGCGCGTGCGCCGATGACCGCAAGACACTCGCGGCGGATCAATTGCCGATCCTCGTGGATCACCTGATGGTCCTAATTCGTAGCCAGGTCACCTGAAAATTTAGGTCGAAGATATGTAGGTAATTGGAGTCTTTGCAAACAAGAACCTAGATCTGATTTGTTAAGTAAATGTAAAGGTAGGAGATTTATTAAAAAATATAATGATAAGTTGTCCCAAATACACCCATATCTTTGGTGTAAGTAGTTATCCCTGCAAATTAAATGCGCCAGACAATCACACCAATCAACTTGGTCTCAAACTAGGGCCCTGTACCTGTACTATGAGTACAATTTGACGATTTAACTGGGGGCGTCAACCCAGCACACCCAGACTGAAGACAACTTAGAAAATGCAGTTTCCTATGTTGACTTGAACCCGGGACCTTTCGCGCTTCGGACGAACACCTTAGCCACTGTGCCATCGAGGTCGTCGAAAAATTAATCAACTTATCTACTCACAATGTAGGGATGTTAAGGCTTCTACATGCGCTAACGGCCTTGAGCATATAAAGAGTACTCGCGCTCGCGTATAGAAAAAACAGAATATTACAAATAAAAAAATTATAAACCCAAGAAACAACAATTCCTCGTCAGGGATTGTAGTGTACATTGTATTGTATTATATATAAAAAAATCAGTCATCTGAAGTGTTTAGTTTCGTAGTTTATCCAATATTTCGCATAAAATCGATGTTTACCTACGTTATATTTTTTTCCTAATGAATTTAAACATTAAATAAAAGTCCTCATCAGAAATTCAAGATCGAAATCCAGTCTATAACATGTATTTTTTTTAGGTATCGTTCTTAACGATTTACCGAGTTATAACATACACAAAGTGCCCAATCCGCGCATGTACAAGCCTTAAGGATATGAAATATCGGTCACGGATTGGGAATTTTTACGGATATAGGAATGATTTATTAGATATACCAGATACGGATACAAAATTATTTCGAATTATCCGTTAGTTCCGGGTAATTTCGGTTTCGGATAAAAGATTTTTAAGGAATTCTGAAGTAAGTAACCTTTTGAAATTATATTCAGAAGTAAGTAAAGTATGTAACTTTTAAAATTGACGGAACCGCCGCTGTCCTTAGTACCTATGCCACAGAATACTTAATAGTAGGTACGGTGGCCAGCACATCAAGTTACTACAATCTGTCAAATTTCTTCAATCGAACCTCACTTTTATGTCAAACGTGTTTGGTTCAATATCAAATGAGGAAATTTGACAGATTGTAGTAACTTGATGTGCTGGCCACTGTACAAGTGCGTAGATATACGAGTAAGTTATTATGTTCCAAGAGTCTTTGACCCTCTTTGCATAAAACTTAGCACGATTCATCAGTGGCTTATAACTATGTACTACGTAAGTAATATATTTCTATGCCATTCATTTACCTTTACAAAAGCATTAATCCGGATACAGCCGTCCAATCCGAGTGCACCGTGCACTTTAACCCTGGCAACTTCGCTCGGCGGTAAGGAAACCTGCACGTTTCGAATAGTTGTTCTATTGTGGAGTTACATTTATTTATTCTGAACCGGCAAAGCTCAGACAGTAGATACCTTCATTGTAATTACTGGACTCCCCAAATCCTGAGTCATGGCCAGAGCGGGCCCTTGGCTTTGAACATAACACTGAGATGAGCAATACACTTCAACACTTTCATTCTCCGATAAGCGATCCACTCGACAAAGTGACGTACCTACCAGTGTGCAATGCCGGTTCCTGCTCTCCAACACACAAGAACTTCACTAGGCTATAAAGCACTTTTGCGCCAGTCAGTGACGTAATTTTTTTTATGAGATAGGATGAGCAGAGCAGATGGATAAATCTTGCCATCATACCTACTTCAGCACACATAGACAAAATAGTAATCTATTACAGCCACCCATGTATCACAACATCGCCACCACCTTTTAAAGAGGAAAACGCTCTTTTTCTGAAGCTTTGAAGCCCGCGTTGGTTTGGAAATACCGAATGAACTCGATGAAAATAGATTTGTCGTGCGAGCCAGAAAGTTTCTTGAGAACCTCACATTTAAGAACTGCCATCAACACACCATCATCTAAGTAGGTAAATGTTGGAGGTGGAACTACTGTTAAGAACGCTGGTAAAATGAAGGGGTAGGAGGAATAAGGGCAAGTAATTCCTCGGTGCGTTTACCACCGAGTACTAAAACGCTCTATAGCTTTAAGAGCTCTTAACTTTTTTGTACTTACATACAATCTCTCTATCTCTACCTATAAGTTTGAAATTGTAGGCGTCCACTACCTAAAGGGGAAGCATCGGGACGCTATAACAAAGTCATCTCATTCACTTTTCTCGCAGGTTTGCGATCGACTCGGGGACAGTGACGTACCAGTGCCGGTTCCTGCGCTCCAACACATACAAGAAGAACCGCGCGGCCGACCGCATTGTGGTCACCGAATTCGGCACACAGGCCGTGCCAGACCCTTGCCACACCATTTTTGACAGGTCTGTCTCATACCTAAGTATATTAAACCACTAGGATTTAGAAGTAACGTTGCATCATACGCTAAAGGTCCCGTGGGTTGAACAATTCCATTTAGGTAAGTATTGGAATTTCTACTGCTACCTGATATTCGTACCATGTACGGAATGACTAAACACGGACTAAACGAATATGTTGTATGAGTTTTTAACTCTCTGCTACTAGAATTTTTGGGAAAGTTGCTAAACACGAACATACCACTTAGTTTAAAGTTAGATTACACTGACGATTTGACATCCGATAACAGTTTACGTACAAAAAATATCTGATAACAGGTTATGTACAAAAAATATTGCTGATGCCTTTTAGAATAGGTAACACAAAGAGAAAAAAAGAGAATATCGCTAAACTACTAACTTAATTTGTGGTTAGGTCGATGCACACATACAGGGTGTATCTGTGACATTTACATCCCTTTAAACCACGTGTTCTACCAACCATTCTGAACAACATTCGTTTTACGACTTTTGAAAATTCGCATAAAAAAATTTCATCTTTCCTTACAAAATCGGTCACGTGACTTGGTCATTTTGTATGGGGAGTCGAAATTTTTTTCGAAGAATTTAGAAAAGTTGTTGAACCAATGTTGTTCAGAATGCAAATGGTTTATAGAACACGTGGTCAAAGGGATGTAAATGTTTACAGATACACCCTGTATAACATACCTACTTATTTATTTTTGAGAAGACGATCGAACACAATCTCAAAAGAAATCCAAAGTCTGCAAATTACAATTTTTAGAGTACGAATCCTGATGAATAAAAAGGTTTGGGTTTAATGGTGGTATGTTTTAGGGTTGCAGCGATGTTTTAATCCCGGCGAGTCGATGTCGGACAACGCGATGATCTCCCTGTACCCCTTCGGGGACGAGATCTACGCCTTCACGGAAGGGCCCGTCATTCACCGGTGAGATCATACAATACAATCCTATACTATTATAAAGGCGAAAGTTTGTAAGTATGGATGTATGGATGTGTGTTACTCTTTCCACGTAAAACTACTGAATGGATTGGAATGAATCCTTTACCACAATATAGCTTTACATCAGAATAACACATAGGCTACAACCTGAAGTCCCACGCGAACGAATCGCGGGCAAAAGCTAATATTTTATTCACATATTATAACAATCTTACAGTTAATCCTAACTAATATTATAAATGCGAAAGTAACTCTGTCTGTCTGTCTGTACTCTTCACGCCAAAACTACTGAACGGATTTAAATAAAATTTGGTATACAGATGATCTTGACCCGGAGAAAGAACATAGGCTACTTTTTATTGCGAAAAACGGGGTTGTAAGGGGTTTAAAAGGGGGGTAAAAAGTTACTTTTCCCACGCGGACGAATCGCGGGCGGCCGCTAGTAGCATATAATCTTAAAATTATACTTTTTGTGCCGAAGAGGTGACCCTCAGATAATGCCAAGACATAATTAATAATGCCAAGGCGCTGATTTTCAGGGGCACCTGTGGGTAAAAGACAGAGGCACTATACCTACATGAAATTTTTACTAAAATTAGAAAGAACTTAGGTACAATCATGGAATGGGATAATCAGTGTTCAAGGAGTTATCATTGTACTCCTGCATTCTAAGAAGTACAAAGCGCTTCGCTGTTGGATAGGTCGTGGTAAAGGAATGTCTGAGTGTTGTGTAGTGGCTTTGCGAAACTTCTCCATCGTGTTCTGTTGGAGCACTGCGTACATTCAGTTAAGGAGTACCTTTAACCGTGGGAGAGCAACGCTTCGGCATGAATGGGCCGAAGTGATACCACTGCCTCACAGAAAACCGGCGTGAAGCAGCTCCTGTGCTGTGTTTCGCCGAGTGAGTGAGGGTACCGGAGGCCCATCGGGGGGAAGGGATAAAAGGGCACTAGCACTTGTGACTCCACTGGTGTTGCATGTGTACATGGTAGCGGCAATTGCTTACCATCAGGTGATCCGCCTGCTCGTCTGCTACCTATGACATAAAAAAAAAATCAAGTATTTACCGCATTTTGCGCTCATACTCGTACGTCAATTAATGCCTTGAACTATTCCATTGTATTTCCAGGATAGATCCAGTAACCCTGGACACGACGGAGCGCAAAAACATGATGGACTGTGTGGCTCTAGTGAACCACACTTCACACCCTCACGTGATGCCAAATGGTTTGGTCAAAGTATAATTCCATACTTAAGTCAACGGTCGCTATTACCGAGTATCACATATACTTTTTGAGTTAAGTTTTTTTTTATAACGAACGGGTAATAATCCAGAATTTTGGTCAATTCCAGGTGATGTTTATAACGTCGGAATGTCCATTGTGAAAGGACGACTGAGACATGTGGTGGTCAAGTTTCCATTCACAGAAAAAGGTAAGATTTTTCATAGGTAACATTACTTTTTGTGAAACGGCCGCTGTCAGAGACGTCATTTAAGCTAATGTTCAATTACTTAAGTATCGGTAGTCTTTATACGTATTGAAATAAGTGTCAATATATTTTCTTAAGTAACCAACTTAGTTAATCAACGACTCTGAGTGCGGCAGTAAGTCTATTTTTTTATCTATATCTAGGTATATAGGTAGTTTTTATGTATAGTTTTCGATAATTCGTCAGTGGCCTTTCTTTTTGCATTTGAAGCAAATTGTGTGTCCGCGTGGAATAGTATCTTTGGGTAGCATTTTTAATTACTTAATAATTTTCACCCGCCCTCCCTTCTAATCCCTTATAACGACCTTTTAGCTATAAAAAGTAGTCTATGTCCTTTCTCAGGGTCTAGACCCTGTATACCAAATTTCATTCAAATCCGTTCAGTTAGTTAGGATTAGGATAATTTACATAGACGTGTTCTCCGTACTTAAACTTGTAATTTCTTCCTCTAACAGTTGGCGCCGATATACCTACATTTGATAGTACAGCACTAGCAGAACAGCAAGCTCTTTCTTCATAGAAGATCCATCTGGTTACTGGTTAAGACAATTCTTCAGCAATGGCGTCTTCGGAGCAGCTGTACCCGAACTGCGACTCGAGCGTGTGGCTGCGCTCATGCGAGGAGGAGGTCACCGAGCCCCTGGAGGGCGACATTACAGGTGACTGTGATTATTGTTTGACTGTGAGCCAGGCATACGAACAGAAGGGAACGCACGTTTAGTCTAGTGGTTTAAGTACCGGTCTGTGATCACGGGGGTGCGATTCCCGGGTCGAGCAAAGTATGTTTCGAATTTTTCGAACATAGCTCAGGTTTGTGATCACCAATCCGCATTAGACAAGCGTATGGTGATTAAGCCTAAACCCATCATAGTAGTGATAAATTGATTTTTATGATGGAGGTCTTTGCACTGCAGTGGGACAGTATATAGGCTGACACTTGACTTTCTTAGGCGATTATCACTGCTCGTGGCATCTGCAACATCAGAGGAGGCGCAATAGTGTCGCCGGGCTTGTAAAAACGGATACGTTCTTTTTTATGTTTTTTGTTTTAACATAAGCCTTTAAAAGGCATAAAACAATTGATTTTCCATTGTGTCTGCTGTGTGCTGTCTGTCTTACGACGATGGCGGTGACACTAATGTCGTTAAACTTTTCGTTTTAGGGAGTTTCCACCATGGCTGCATGGGAGCCTGCTGCGCAACGGGCCCGGGTCTATCAAGGTCGGCAACATGCGGTTCAACCATCTCTTCGACAGTGCTGCTCTGTTACATAGGTAAGAGACATAACTAAGTATTCATTATAAGTGTAACTAGCTATCCCGATGGCGCAGTGCGTAATACGCTAAAAGTCTTGGGTTAGATTACCATTCTGGCCAAATATTACAGTGTGATGAGCTCTTATTTGTTCAGTGTATGGTTGTAATAGTTTTCTTTATGTGATAGGTAGCCAACGAGCAGGCGGATCACATATATTATATTTGTATTTCCTCTGTTACACAAATGTAAACACTTAACTAACCTTCTATTGACCATTTGGAACCTTTGTTTTAAGACTATTGGTAATTCATCGAAAAAAGATTTACCTACTTCCCTACATAAAGACATTCAATTCAAATGTGACCGATTTTAATATGAAAAGCACAATTTCTCTATGCCAAATCCCAAAAGAAAATTAAAATATTGTTCATAATGGTTGGTGTGTTATACTTACCTACCTGTATGTTTAAGGTATGTAAATGTTTACAGATAAGTATCTCTGTAACGAAAAGCTTATCCGTCGTACGACCCCATCTTATCTTATAATTTTTATACACCTTGTATATTTTGGCGACCAATACCTCTCATGCGCAAACTAAGATCACCTCAGCGACAATGGCTCTGATCGATTCGCATAGGTATACTCACGTTCTTGAACCACTTCTCGATAAGTGCGGATGTGCGTAATCGATCCGTGCGCGTGCGCCGATGACCGCAAGACACTCGCGGCGGATCAATTGCCGATCCTCGTGGATCACCTGATGGTCCTAATTCGTTGCCAGGTCACCTGAAGATATGTAGGTAATTGGAGTCTTTGCAAACAAGAACCTAGATCTGATCTGTTATGTATGATATAGAGAGGGTTGGAGATTTATTAAAAAGTATGATAAGTTGTCCCAAATGCACCCATATCTTTGGTGTAAGTAGTTATCCCTGCAAATTAATCAACTTATCTACTCACAATGTAGGGATGTTAAGGCTTCTACATGCGCTAACGGCCTTGAGCATATAAAGAGTACTCGCGCTCGCGTATAGAAAAAACAGAATATTACAATAAAAAAATTATAAACCCAAGAAACAACAATTCCTCGTCAGGGATTGTAGTGTACATTGTATTGTATATATATAAAAAATCAGTCATCTGAAGTGTTTAGTTTCGTAGTTTATCCAATATTTCGCAAAATCGATGTTTACCTACGTTATATTTTTTCCTAATGAACTTTAAACATTAAATAAAGTCCTCATCAGAAATTCAAGATCGAAATCCAGTCTATAACATGTTTTTTTTAGGTATCGTTCTTAACGATTTACCGAGTTATAACATACACAAAGTGCCCAATCCGCGCATGTACAAGCCTTAAGGATATGAAATATCGGTCACGGATTGGGAATTTTTACGGATATAGGAATCCTATATCCGTAAAAATAAATCATTCGATTTATTAGATATACCAGATACGGATACAAAATTATTTCGAATTATCCGTTAGTTCCGGGTAACTTCGGTTTCGGATAAAAGATTTTTAAGGAATTGTGAAGTAATTAAGTTACCTTTTGAAATTATATTCAGAAGTAAGTAAAGTATGTAACTTTTAAAATTGACGGAACCGCCGCTGTCCTTAGTACCTATGCCACAGAATACTTAATAGTAGGTACGGTGGCCAGCACATCAAGTTACTACAATCTGTCAAATTTCTTCAATCGAACCTCACTTTTATGTCAAACGTGTTTGGTTCAATATCAAATGAGGAAATTTGACAGATTGTAGTAACTTGATGTGCTGGCCACTGTACAAGTGCGTAGATATACGAGTAGGTAAGTTATTATGTTCCAAGTGTCTCTGACCCTCTTTGCATAAAACTTAGCACGATTCATCAGTGGGTTATAAGGACTACGTAAGTAATATAGTTCTATGCCATTCATTTACCTTTACAAAAGCATTAATCCGGATACAGCCGTCCAATCCGAGTGCACCGTGCACTTTAACCCTGGCAAGTTCGCTCGGCGGCGAGCAAACCTGCACGTTTCGAATAGTTGTTCGATTGTGGAGTTACATTTATTTATTCTGAACCGGCAAAGCTCAGACAGTACCTTCATTGTAATTACTGGACTCCCCAAATCCTGAGTCATGGCCAGAGCGGGCCCTAGGCTTTGAACACAACACTGAGATGAGCAATACACTTGAACACTCCGATTAGCGATCCACTCGACAAAGTGTCGTACCTACCAGTGTGCAATGCCGGTTCCTGCTCTCCAACACACTTAAGAACTTCACTAGGCTATAACTTTTGCGCCAGTCACTGACGTAAGTTTTTTTTATGAGATAGGATGAGCAGAGCAGATGGATAAATCTTGCCATCATACCTACTTCAGCACACATAATCTATTACAACCACCCATGGAGTATCTCAACATCGGCAACACCAGAGGAGCCGGCCTTTTAAAGAAGAAAACTCTCTTTTTCTGAAGCTTTGAAGCGGTGGTTTGGAAATACCGATGAACTCGATGAAAATAGATTTGTCGTGCGAGCCAGAAAGTTTCTTGGGAACCTTACATTTAAGAACTTTCATCAGCACACCATCATCTAAGTAGGTAAATGTTGGAGGTGGAACTGCTGTTAAGAACGCTGGCAAAATGAAGGGGTAGGAGGAATAAGGGCAAGTAATTCCTCGGTGCGTTTACCACCGAATACTAAAACGCTCTATAGCTTTAAGAGCTCTTAACTTTTTTGTACTTACATACAATCTCTCTATCTCTACCTATAATTTTGAAATTGTAGGCTTCCACTACCTAAAGGGGAAGCATCGGGACGCTATAACAAAGTCATCTCATTCACTTTCTCGCAGGTTTGCGATCGACTCGGGGACAGTGACGTACCAGTGCCGATTCCTGCGCTCCAACACATACAAGAAGAACCGCGCGGCCGACCGCATCGTGGTCACCGAGTTCGGCACACAGGCCGTGCCAGACCCTTGCCACACCATTTTTGACAGGTCTGTCTCATACCTATATTAAACCACTAGGATTTAGAAGTAACGTTGCATCATACGCTAAAGGTCCCGTGGGTTGAACAATTCCATTTAGGTAAGTATTGGAAATTCTACTGCTACCTGATATTCGTACCATGTACGGAATGACTAAACATGGACTAAACGAATATGTTGTATGAATTTTTAACTCTCTGCTACTAGAATTTTTGGGCAAGTTGCTAAACACGAACATACCACTTAGTTTAAAGTTATATTACAGTTTACGTACAAAAAATATCTGATAACAGGTTATGTACAAAAATATTGCTGATGCCTTTTAGAATAGGTAACACAAAGAGAAAAAAAGAGAATATCGCTAAACTACTAACTTAATTTGTGGTTAGGTCGATGCACACATACAGGGTGTATCTGTGAACATTTACATCCCTTTAACCACGTGTTCTACCAACCATTCTGAACAACATTCGTTTTACGACTTTTGAAAATTCGCATAAAAAAATTTCATCTTTCCTTACAAAATCGGTCACGTGACTTGGTCATTTTGTATGGGGAGTCGAAATTTTTTTCGAAGAATTTAGAAAAGTTGTTGAACCAATGTTGTTCAGAATGCAAATGGTTTATAGAACACGTGGTCAAAGGGATGTAAATGTTTACAGATACACCCTGTATAACATACCTACTTATTTATTTTTGAGAAGACGATCGAACACAATCTCAAAAGAAATCCAAAGTCTGCAAATACAGACATTTTAAGTACGAATCCTGATGAATAAAAGGTTTTGGGTTTAATGGTGGTATGTTTTAGGGTTGCAGCGATGTTTAATCCCGGCGAGTCGATGTCGGACAACGCGATGATCTCCCTGTACCCCTTCGGGGACGAGATCTACGCCTTCACGGAAGGGCCCGTCATTCACCGGTGAGATCATACAATACAATCCTACTACTATTATAAAGGCGAAAGTTTGTAAGTATGGATGTATGGATGTGTGTTACTCTTTCACGCCAAAACTACTGAATGGATTGAATGAACTTTACCACAATATAGCTTATACATCAGAATAACACATAGGCTACAAACCTGAAGTCCACGCGAACGAAGTCGCGGGCAAAAGCTAGTAGAAAAATATTTATTCACATATTATAACAATCTTACAGTTAATCCATACTAATATTATAAATGCGAAAGTAACTCTGTCTGTCTGTCTGTTACTCTTTCACGCCAAAACTACTGAACGGATTTAAATGAAATTTGGTATACAGATGGTCTAGACCCTGAGAAAGGACATAGGCTACTTTTTATTGCGAAAAAGGGGTTGTAAGGGGTTAAAAGGGGGTAAAAAGTTACTTTTCCACGCGGACGAAGTCGCGGGCGGCCGCTAGTAGCATATAAATCTTAAAATTATACATTTTGTGCCGAAGAGGTGACCCTCAGCATAATGCCAAGACAAAATTAATAATGCCAAGGCGCTGATTTTCAGGGGCACCTGTGGGTAAAAGACAGAGGCACTATACCTACATGAAATTGTTACTAAAATTAGAAAGAACTTAGGTACATACAATCATGGAATGGGAATAAATCAGTGTTACAAGGAATCATCACATAGTTATCATTGTACTCCTGCATTCTAAGAAGGTACAAAGCTTCTTCTACTGTTGGAGAGGTCGTGGTAATGGAATGTCTGAGTGTTGTGTAGTGGCTTTTGCGAGACTTCTCCATCGTGTTCTGTTGGAGGCACTGCGTGTACATTCAGTTAAGGAGTACCTTTAACCGTGGGAGAGCAACGCTTCGGCATGAATGGGCCGAAGTGATACCACTGCCTCACAGAAAACCGGCGTGAAGCAGCTCCTGTGCTGTTTCGCCGAGTGAGTGAGGGTACCGGAGGCCCATCGGGGGGGAAGGGGATAAAAGGCACTAGCACTTGTGACTCCACTGGTGTTGCATGTGTACATGGGTAGCGGCAATTGCTTACCATCAGGTGATCCGCCTGCTCGTCTGCTACCTATGACATAAAAAAAAAATCAAGTATTTACCCGCATTTTGCGCTCATAATCGTACGTCAATTAATGCCTTGAACTATTCCATTGTGTTTCCAGGATAGATCCAGTAACCCTGGACACGACGGAGCGCAAAAACATGATGGACTGTGTGGCTCTAGTGAACCACACTTCACACCCTCACGTGATGCCAAATGGTTTGGTCAAAGTATAATTCCATACTTAAGTCAACGGTCGCTATTACCGAGTATCACATTTACTTTTTAAGTTAAGTTTTTTTTTTATAAACGAACGGGTAATAATCCAGAATTTTGGTCAATTACAGGTGATGTTTATAACGTCGGAATGTCCATTGTGAAAGGGCGACTGAGACATGTGGTGGTCAAGTTTCCATTCACAGAAAAAGGTAAGATTTTTCATAGGTAACATTACTTTTTTGTCAAACGGCCGCTGTCAGAGACGTCATTTAAGCTAATGTTCAATTACTTAAGTATCGGTAGTCTTTATGCGTATTGAAAATAAGTGTCAATATATTTTCTTAAGTAACCAACTTAGTTAATCAACGACTCTGAGTGCGGCAGTAAGTCTACTTTTTTTATCTATGCTATATCTAGGTATATCGCAGTTTTTATGTATAGTTTTCGATAATTCGTCATGTTTTTTCATATCGAAAATCACAAGAATTGGAGGCTTGCATCATACTCTTATCACTACTCGTACAGTTAACTCCAAAAATATGTATACACTTTAGGACCTTGTCACAATACATATGTATAAGAACGGCTTCTACTTTTTTATACAATATGTATTGTGACAAGGTCCTAAAGTGTATACATATTTTTGGAGTTGACTGTACCTACCTACATTATAATATGCCTACACCTAAACACTCTGATCGTACGAATCTAACTTATTTCTATTTTGTATTTTAGGGGACATGTTTGCGCGGGCGCACGTGGTGGGCAGCATGAAACCTCGATGGCCGCTGAACCCAGCATACATGCATACATTCGGTAAAATTTTTGACATTTACTCAATACGATAATGTGTTATCTGCTAAGAACTAATGTGCCTCTTTTCCCTCAGTATTCGGTCCTTCGAGCCGGATGTATGTTCTAGCTAACGTACTTGTCTTGGACTCTTACGATCCACCATCTCGGTGGGTCTTGCGCCACTTCCTGCCAGTCATCTGCCAAAAAGCTGCAACTTTTTTTCAACCTTGTTTCTAGCGGAATCTTGTACGGCCGCCTGCCCTCGCCCATTTGGACTACGTATTCTCTCTTTGCAGCACGATCTTCTCCCATTCTTTCGAGGTGTCCGACTTATCACAGTCGATACGCCTTAGTACACTGTAGGCAATGATGTTAGACTTCTTCTATATCGGTATTACTCTTGATACAGTGGTCATGAATTCAGGTATTGGTGGCTTTCACAACACGCCGCCTCTCCTCTCTTATAGCCGCCTTCCTCGTGTATTCATTAAGTGATGATGACTTCACTCATCATCATAGGCCTTCAGGCAGATGTTTCAAACAGTATCACGCTCGTGGCTAAAGTCCTATGCGGGAGTGAACCTTACGTCCACATTTGCAGCAGGTGATTTGAGCGCCGCTGCGGTTAGGGTTGCGGGCATGGCGCTTAGCCTTAGCACGCTCGATCGCAAGTCACTTCACTCACTACTGCTTTCATCTGGTCTATCTGGTACATAGCGCAACTTAGTCGTAATGTGTAATGTCGGCAGGAGTGACGGCGAACTACTTCGTGATCGTGGAGCAGCCGCTGGCGGTGTCGCTGTGCGGCGTGGTCCGCAACCAGCTCTCCGGCCGCCCGCTCGCCTCCAGCCTGCACTGGCACCCTGAACACGAGGTAAGGTTACATTAAGGAAGAAAGGTACTATGTCCGACACTGGAACTATCTCGTTCCGATCCGAAGCGCCGCAGTAAACATGTTTATCGTTCCTCACAGGATCTTATTTACATTAGCGCTTATTATTCGTTCATACATAGGTATAAAGCGCATACCTACGTAGTACCTATGCCTGCATTACATTTACCTTTTTTTTAATTGAAACAACATCACAGTTAATTGATAGCTGTCCCAAATACCCACAATTTACAAAAGACCATCAACGAAAAATTAACTAAGTACACCGAATTAAAAGACGAAATAACACGTATGTGGCAATTAAAAAAAGTAACCATAGTCCCAATAGTTTATCTTCCACAGGTGTAATTCCAATTCAACTGTTCCCCTCTTTGATCATTAGACCTTCATGAAAATACATACATCCAACTTCAAAAAGCATGCA
>JABMDO010001118.1:0-18687 GCA_014851415.1 Cnaphalocrocis medinalis
CGCAATAAAATGAGTAGCTTTAATAGAAGCAAATGCTATGCCTTTATGAAGTCATAAGAGAATCCATGCTTTCATACTAAATCAAGCAGTGTTTACCGATGAGGTTTTATGGCTTTCAATAAAACTGAATTGCTTGGGTTTGAAATTTATTTCATCCAATCTGCTTCTTGTTTACCCACCACATTATTAGAATAACATGAGCTCTTTATTATTATTATTTAGCCATAATTTTACTGAAACAATTTGTCTAATTTTAATGTCTTTAGTTTTATTAGTGTTCGTTCGTTCGTATTTTCTGAATACTCAATACTCAATCCATTATTGCAAAACCATAATGTGGCAATACTAGGTAATGAAACAGTGTTATGGACCCCATCGGGCACCACTTAGGCTTAGGAGAGAGGAGCGCTGTTAAAATCCGATTAATATTAGGTACTCAAGTTAATGTAGTCATTTAGAGAATCTTATATAAGTATGGTCACTAAAATATTAATGTATATTTTAATAACTTTTGTTAACTAGATATTTTCCGTTTCGCCCTACAGTCCACACATCCAATAGGTACTAACAAAGTATAAGATTAGGTACTATTATTTGTAGGTGTTTATGAGGAAAACTGTAACACACCGGGGGGTGGGTACGTCATAGTGAAAGAAACATAGGACGCCCATAACCATGATGGGCTGATAATGTACAGGTGTATCTGTGAACATTTACATCCATTTAACCACGTATTCTACCCATCATTCTGAACAATATGTTCCATGACTTGTTTGATTGAAATGATAGCTGACAATGCTGACACACGCGTTCGCAACGCGATAATTTAAAGAACGATTAAGTCCGCCTTTATTTAAACTAATGTATTTCCAACCCATAGACTTAACCATGAGACCACCACGATACCAGACAATTAACATTAAGACAATCACTGAACAGCCAATCTCACAATGTCACTATAAGTTCACTAGATTGAACTGTCACTCTTTCCCTGGTAAATCTAATTACGCCCAGCTTATCTGTAAAAGGGCCCGCAGTTAGTTAATCTAACAAGATAACTAGCGTTGGTACTCAGTACTAATATGGCGTTGAGACTAGTGGATGTAAATGTTCACAGATACACCTGTACATTATCAGCCCATCATGGTTATGGGCGTCCTATGTTTCGGAGAGCAGGTAGGATTCGTACAGTAGGAGCATTCGTACAGTCGTTATTCCTACCACTGTAGAATACTTTGACAGGTCTGTGTTTGTGTGCGTGAGACCCACTCGCACGCATAGGTTACTCGCGGGGTGAGACGTCAGTGCGGCCGCCGGCTTCGACGCAACGAGTCGTAACGTGTTTTCGCGCCAAGTAAGTATTTTTTGGTTATGTTTTTCAACGACTTTGTTTATTTACGCTTTATTCCTATTGTAAAAGTGAATGTACACAGTTTGTGAAGGAATAACCTAGTTTAGCATGTAAATATAGATTTTGGCCCAGTTTCAGCGGTTATTTTTATTTTCGATATTAATTGTTTTTTTTGGTGTTGGGGAACCTTCGTACAGGTAGGGGTGGGGTAGATTCGTACTTGTACGAATGCTCCCCGTGCCTGACTGGACATTTAAATGTATCTATTTTTCAGCAAAATCTAATATTGTTACAGAACCATGCCGCGAATATACATTAAAAAGGGGACGAGGACGGGAGAGGTAGATGAAGGTGCAATGGAATCGGCGATAAAAGAAGTTTTGGATAAGACATTATCTATTAGAAAATCTGCACAAAAATATGGCGTCAAACCAACAACACTCGAAAGTCGTCTGAAAAAGTTTCACCAACAAGCAGCTGCCGAAAATATCCCTACCCGTGCGTTCACTTCCAAGTTTACGTCAAATCAAGTGTTTTCAACTGAGGAGGAAGCCCTTTTAAACAATTACATTATTGAATGCTCCAAAATGCACTACGGTCTGACGATCATCCAGGTCAGAAAATTGGCATATGAGTTTGCAAAAGCCAATCAGCTTAATTTTCATCCGAGTTGGCATCATAATAAAATGGCTGGTAAAGAATGGTTGGATAGTTTCCGCAGGCGAAACGGAAACCTGAGTCTTAGAAAGCCTGAAAATACCAGCGCCGCAAGATCATTTGCTTTTAACAAGACTGCTGTAACTGATTTCTATAATAACCTTGAAAAGGTTCTAACAAAGTACAAATTTACTGCAGATCGTATTTTTAATTTTGACGAGTCCGGAATTTCCACAGTGCTGAGCACACCTAAAGTTTTAGCTGAAAAGAATCAAAAACAAATAGGCCAACTTGTGTCAGCAGAGAGGGGAGAACTCGTTACATTTGGAGGAATAATTTCAGCAAGTGGTAATACAATTCCGCCACTATTTATCTTCCCAAGGGTTCACTTCAAGGACCACTTTATGACAGGTGCACCAGAAGGAAGCCTGGGAGTTGCAACAAAAAGTGGGTGGATTACTTCTGCTATATTTATAGAGGTACTGAAACACATCCAAAAGAAATCGTCGTGCTCTAAAGATAATCCCATTTTGTTGCTTGTCGACAACCATGAGAGCCATGTGACTATTGAAGCTGTAAACTATGCTCGTGATAATGGGATTATTTATCTATCCTTTCCACCCCACACGACACATCGTCTCCAGCCTTTAGACATCGGTGTATTTGGACCTTTTAAGGCCAAACTCAAGATAGCTTTTAACGATTGGCACGTGAATAACCCAGGTAAAACCCTCAATATATATAATATACCACGACTGGCTAAGATAGCATATTTTGAATCATTTACTGGTAAAAATATCACTCATGCCTTTGAGAAGGCCGGAATATGGCCTTTTAATAAGTTAGCTTTTGGCGACGACGATTTTGCACCTGTGAATGTGTACTACTATTCTAGTTCTACCCAAGATGCTCAAACGAACCCACAAGCTTCAACTTCTTCACTACCACAAGCGTTACAATCCACGCAAGATGAGCAATCAAGTTCTGCAGCCGTTCAAGATTACGATGTGCCAGAGACCATACCAGCAGACCCCATACAGACAGAGCTTATTCAACAAAACCTTCCAAGTTGTTCATCATCTGTGTCTCCATCTTTGCTATCACCTACTACAGTAACAGATTGCTTACCAGCTGTGGGGCTGATCACCCCAGAGTTAGTCAGGCCATATCCTAGAGTGGACAGAGATTCAATAAAGAAAACAAAGAAAGGAAAACTACCAGGCAAATCTAGAATTTACACTGATACTCCGGAAAAAGATAGACTGGAAGAAATAGAAAAAGGAAGACTATTGAAGAAGGAAGTGCAAGAGAAAAAACAAAAGGCTAAGGCCATCAAAAAAGCTCTACATCTTGTCCTAGATGCAGATAACGCATCTTCAATAAAGAGGAAATCTCAATCGAAAGAGTCTTTTAATTTAAAGAAGCAAAAGAAAACTACAAAGACTGATAGTGAAGATGAAACTGACTATGAAGATGAGACTGATTGTGAAGATGAAGTGAGTTTAAGGGAAAGTTCTGCTTCTCCTGCGGAAGAAGTTGATGACGAAAATGAAACCCCAGTTTTAGCAGAAAACATAGAAGAAAAAAGCTTTGTGCTTGTTAAGTTCGAGAAAAAGAAGTCTGTGATTTATTATGTTGGACAAGTTCTCCTGAAATATAGCTCCTCTGAATACAAAGTTTCTTTTTTGAGAAAGAAGCCTAATGCTTGGAGATTCGTTTTTCCCACAACGAAGGACGAAGGAACAGTTTATGTTAAACCTGCATGGTTATTAAATTGTCAAAGCCAACACGGCATTCAAATTTTAAATATAAAAAATAATAAAAACAACAGTGTGTCATAGATATCGTGTATGTCAAGAATAACAG
The DNA here is from genome assembly GCA_014851415.1 of Cnaphalocrocis medinalis. NCBI lineage: Eukaryota > Metazoa > Arthropoda > Insecta > Lepidoptera > Crambidae > Cnaphalocrocis > Cnaphalocrocis medinalis. Next base: position 3,875 of record JABMDO010001118.1, read on the forward strand.
CAAGTTATAACTAAAACTAAATGTTTTCATTTCCTGCCTCCTATCCCTAAAACAGAAGGTTATGGGCAGCGCAACGCATTGAAGAGCGCAAATTATACAAATAACGTGCTATGGATAACCCATCGGTGCCTCACGGCACTCGGCACGAATCCCATGGTGTCTCAATCAACAAGTTGAACGGAAGAAATTTCAACACTTGGGTATTTTCAATAGAATGTTTGCTCACGGACCTGGATCTATGGGACGTCGTAACATCACCCATCGACTCCGAGGACCCTGACGCCAAGCGTAAAGACGCCAAAGCGCGAGCTAAAATATGCTTGACGTGTGAAGAATCTATATACCCAGTGATTCGAGGAGCTAAAACAGCTTATGACACCTTTAACAGCCTCAAGAAGGCTTATGCTGATAGTGGTCTGACTAGGAGACTGCAACTCATGAAAAAGTTGCTTTCCAACCAATATCGTGGAAACCTCCAAAGCTATGTACACACTTCCCTTGGCATACAACAAGAATTACAAGGAATAGGAGCAGGAGTAGAAGATGAGTTCCTGGCGATCATCATCTTGGCTGGACTCCCAGACGAGTACAAAGCGCTCGTCATGGCTCTCGAGCATTCCAACGCTCGAATAACGTCGGAGAATGTAGTGGCAGCTCTTCTAAAGGAAGACTCTCGACCATGTCCCACTACCAGTACCAGACCTGAGGATCCTACGGCGCTACTGACTAAACCGAAGAAGAAATTCTGTACACACTGTAAAAGTTAGGTCATTTAGTGTCAGACTGTAGGAATAAGAACAAAAAAGCTTCGGCAAAGGTTTATTCCCATAATACATTAGAATTTACACTTTCATCTTGTTTAACTCATCCTTCATCCACAGGTTCACAAGATTGGTTCATAGATTCTGGTGCAAGCTCACATATGAGCAATCGGAAAGATTGGTTTGACTCCATGTCCTCCCACATCATTCCCATCCAAGTAGCCAACAAGAACCAAATTCTGAGTGAGGGTAAAGGTACTGTAAATATTAATATTTCCGACAATGTACATAAAATAAGCGATGTACTTTACGTTCCTCGTTTAGCCACTAGCCTTTTATCGGTAAGTAGTTTAACTACAAAAGGCTACGATGTTTTATTTACATCCAAAGGCGCGACAATCACTTTGGCAGGTGGATGTCAACTGACGGGTCAAGTCATAGCGACAGGCTCAAATTATAAGGGCATGTACAAGCTAGATGTCGACAAATCGCATGCTTTGTACACACCTACGAAAGAGTCACCTTTGTTGTGGCATAGACGCCTTGGCCATCTCAATGCCAATACTATGCAACTTTTAAAAAGTAAGTTAGTAGGCATAGATTTTAGCGGGAAATTTACGGAAAAGTGTGTTCCGTGCCTGCAAGGCAAATTAGCTAAAAAACCTTTCAAAAGTTCTTGCAGCAAATCGAGTAAGGTTCTACAATTGATCCATTCGGACCTTTGCGGACCTATGAGTACGCACTCGTGGGGCGGTGCCCTATATTTGCTAACATTTACAGACGACTTTAGTCGCAAAACGTTTGGATATCTTTTAAAATCAAAATCAGAGGTCTTTACTAAATTTGTAGAATTTAAGCACTTAGTAGAGAATCAGACTGGTGAAAAGATTAAAGCTCTGCGTTCTGACAACGGGCGTGAGTACGTCAATAAGGAGATGTCTCTCTTCTTAAAAGAGAACGGTATCATACACCAGACAACGGTCCCGTACACTCCTCAGCAGAACGGCGTCTCCGAACGCGCTAACAGGACTATCATCGAAAAAGCCAGATCCATGCTCAAAGATTCCAACCTACCTCTAGCTTATTGGGGCGAAGCAGTAAACACTGCAATTTATCTTAAGAACCGATTGCCTACACAAGCGTTAAAGAACAAAATTCCAGAGGAAGTGTGGAGTGGACGAAAAATCAACCTCTCTCACCTGAGGGTATTTGGTTGTGAAGCCCACGCTTTAGTACCCAAAGAGAAACGTACTAAGCTGGAATCTAAGACGCAAACATGTATCTTCGTCGGTTACTCTACCGAAACCAAAGGTTATCGTCTTATAGACCCCCAATCGCCACGGAATATTATTATATCGAGAGATGTCGTCTTCTTAGAAGACAAAAGGCTGCACCAGCCTAACCTGCAACCCATTGACAGCAATGTGCCATCTCCACCACTACCTCAACCTGAACAAGTTTTTATACCAATGGACGAAGAACCAATAGTTTCACAAGAGAACGCCAACCGCAACCAGGTACATCTGTGACGTCTGACACGTCAACTTTAAATACAGATTCAGATGCACCTGTGGTCCCCGAGGTTTCGAGTTCAACCGAAGATCCTGATCCTTCTCCAGAGCCCGCACCTGAAGTTCAGAGAAGATACCCAACTCGGGACAGGCGCCCTCCTCAACGGTATGAGGAGCAGCTCCACATGACCTCAGATTGGGAACCAGAGACCTTCAAAGAAGTCCTCGATCACCCGGAGAAAGGCAAATGGCTGGAAGCCATGAAGGCTGAATTTGACTCTCTCAACAAACATGGAACATGGATTCTTGTCGACAGACCCGCAGGTAGAAAAACTACCAAATGTAAATGGGTGTATAAAATAAAAAAGGATACTAGTGGTAATGTCACAAAGTACAAGGCCAGACTAGTAGCTAAAGGTTTCACTCAAGTAGCGGGAGTTGACTATGGCGAAACTTTTTCACCAGTTGCTAGACTGTCTTCTGTTAGACTTTTATTTGCATTTGCTGCTCATCATGGATTGATGGTAGACCACCTCGATGTAGAAACCGCCTTTCTAAATGGCGACTTAGATGAGGAAATCTACATGGAGCAACCTGAAGGTTTCTCCACTAATCCTAAAGACAAGGTGTGCTTACTTAAAAAAGCACTGTATGGTCTCAAGCAAGCGCCACGTCAGTGGAACGCTAAAGTTTGCGACGCTATGCGCAAACTCTTGCTGAAACAATCGGCAAACGAGCATTGTCTGTACTACAGACGAGAGGGCAATGACCTGCTTCTCGTTGCTGTGTTTGTCGATGACTTCTTCGTCGTGTCAACTTGTGACAGAATGAAGAATCTGTTCAAAGACCAACTGAAAAATACTTTCACTGTCAAAGACCTTGGAGTATGCAAGGATTGTCTTGGCATGAGAGTACACCAGACTGCTGGTAATATTTATTTGGATCAAACCAAATATATCGAAAATCTATTAAATAAATTTGGCATGACAGATGCATTATCTGTCACCACCCCTTTTGAACCCGGTCTAAAACTGACTGTCCCTAATAAGGAAGAGGACAATCCGGAACTATCGTACCAGGAGCTTATCGGCTCACTAATGTACATTGCGATATGTACCAGACCCGACATTGCCCATGCGGTCTCATACCTCTCTCAGTTCAATGCACATTACGGGGGGGTACACTTCAGGGCCGCTAAGCGAGTTCTTCGCTACCTGAAAGGGTCAAAAGCACTTCGGCTGCATTTTCACCGAACAGCCCAGTTCTATCCAGTAGGATACGTGGATGCGGACTATGGAAACAATCTTGTGGACCGTAGATCCTTCACAGGGTTCGCTTTCCTGATGAGTGGCTCTCCAATCTCTTGGGAAGCACGCAAGCAGCGTACTGTCGCGCTTTCTACCACGGAAGCCGAGTACATGGCTTTGGCTGAAGCTTGTAAGGAGGCAATATACCTCCAGTCACTCATCAGTGAAATCTTCATCATCGCCCATCCCATCGTCATCCATACCGACAATCAAAGTGCACTGAAGCTCGCTCACAATCATACATTCCATTCACGCACCAAACATATCGACATCAGGCACCACTTCATTCGTGAATCACTTTCACACCATAACATCAACCTTCTGTATATATCTACCCACGACATGATCGCCGACATTTTCACTAAACCTTTGCCGAAACTGAAGCATAATAAATGTACAGTAGGGTTAGGTTTATGTATAGTGTAAAGTCGCGTTCAGAATATTTTTTTTGTAATCATGTTTTGGTGTAGATAGTTGATAGGTGTGTAAAGTAGGTTTAGGTGTTTTTATACAGGTTGTTTTTTTTTGTGTGCGTTTATATTAGGATGTATGTGTATTGTATATAGGGTGTGTTGTGTTTTTGTACGTGCTGTATTTTATTCGGTCCTCTTTTATACAGGGTGTTCGCTTTGCGGGGGGGTGTTAAACCTGCATGGTTATTAAATTGTTATTAAACAGAAAACCTTCTGTTTTAGGGATAGGAGGCAGGAAATGAAAACATTTAGTTTTAGTTATAACTTGCTGTTATTCTTGACATACACGATATCTATGACACACTGTTGTTTTTATTATTTTTTATATTTAAAATTTGAATGCCGTGTTGGCTTTGACAATTTAATAACCATGCAGGTTTAACAGTTTACATATCAGATGTGGTATGTATATTGCCTCCGCCAAAGTCTGCTCTGACAGCAAGAACTGCTGACATATTTAGCTTTCCAAAAGATCTATCTTTATTTAATGTAGGGTAACAAGTGAATACCTCAATTATAATTTAAGATTGTTATTAGTTGATCTGATGGTACATTTTCTAATAATTATTGATGATGGTAAAATTTTATAAGAAGTTTTTGTTTGTTTTATTTTTGTTTTTGTAAGAATTGTAATTAATAAGATTTTTAAAGACTGACTCTAACTGCTTTAAGTAGTAATACTAATAGAAGTCTGAGTTCTATTTCTTACGTTTTTTTAGTGTCTACTCATTGTAAGAGTAACTTTAACTACAGTATTAATTTAATAAGACTACTTGATTTTATATAATTAAAAATTATGAACAGCAAATGCATATTATATGATACCTATGAATACCTTAACAATATATAATACAAAAATGCTGATTCTGTGTTAAATTGATCTCAATAAATGATTAAATTTAATCAATAATTGTTTATTTTCTATGACTGTATGAAGGTACCCCATCATGTACGAAAGTACCCCACACTATGCACGAAGGTACCCCGTGCGTGGGGTACTTTCGTACGATTTCCATTTTTTGGAAAACTGGTCATAATTCTGTCTGTGTGATTTGTGCCGGAGCTGTACCATACCATAATTATAGGCAGATATATAGGCTATATAGTGACATTAAACTTATTCGAAATATATTATATAGTTTAGTTTTAATATGGCGTCAAGTAAAAAATGTACGAATCCTACCTGCTCTCCCCTACTAACAAAGTATAAAGATTAGGTACTATTATTTGTAGGTGTTTATGAGGAAAACTGTAACACACCGGGGGGTGGGTACGTCATAGTGAAAGAAACATAGGACGCCCATAAACATATATGATTAATAATAAATAAATAAAATAAATAAATAAAATGATGGGCTGATAATGTACAGGTGTATCTGTGAACATTTACATCCATTTAACCACGTATTCTACCCATCATTCTGAACAATATGTTCCATGACTTGTTTGATTGAAATGATAGCTGACAATGCTGACACACGCGTTCGCAACGCGATAATTTAAAGAACGATTAAGTCCGCCTTTATTTAAACTAATGTATTTCCAACCCATAGACTTAACCATGAGACCACCACGATACCAGACAATTAACATTAAGACAATCACTGAACAGCCAATCTCACAATGTCACTATAAGTTCACTAGATTGAACTGTCACTCTTTCCCTGGTAAATCTAATTACGCCCAGCTTATCTGTAAAAGGGCCCGCAGTTAGTTAATCTAACAAGATAACTAGCGTTGGTACTCAGTACTAATATGGCGTTGAGACTAGTGCTGTAAAACACGAGTTCTTTGGCTATTTAAATACAGACTCAAGCAATTTTTCATGGCTCAAGACTATTAATCTCGAGCGTCACGAGTCTTTTGAATCCATTTGTAAAATGGTTTTGGGCTATTCTAATGAACTTTTCCGGGTTTTACTGAATTTTAATATAGTTAAAGGCTATAACGTCGTAAGACCAATTGATTTTCCATTGTATCTGCTGTCTGGACCTTACGACGATACTACTATATCTGAAAAAGCCAGAAGGCTTTTGATGTCCATTTCGGTTGAATATTAGATATAAAATATAGCTCCGACTCATGGTTGAAGTCCTTATCAAAGTAAATTGAGACCTTACTTGAGCCTTCAAATATAACTAAGCTGAGAATCGATTTGAAAAAAAAATTGAGACAGAACCTCAGACTTGATACGTATAAAAGAACTGTGTCAGAAGACTCGATCTCGAGTCTTTAAAAGAACTTTATAAAAAAGTGAGTTACAGCCTTGTTCTTGAATCTTTAAAAATAATCGAGCGACTGAACGATGTCCTTAAATCTTGAAAAAGAACTGAGTCAGATACTCGAACTTGAATCTTTGAAAGAACTGACCTAAACACTCAAACTTGGGTCTTTAAAAAGAGCCGAATCCCTAAAAACAACTCCAGTCCTATTACTATAGTATAGAACAATAAGACAGTCCCTTACAACACTAGTTGAGACGGTCTTATTTCACAGCAAACGCCACAATGATCAAAGGGCCCGGTGGGTTGATTGACTCGCCTGGTCGCGCCAAGCGGAACGATTCTTCAATATCTAGGATTGTGGATGTGCCCTTATACAGGTGACTGAGGACTGACCGCCTCTAACAATGACCAGCTCGTTGTATGATTTATTTCTGTAGAGATCACTCAAGAAATGTACTAAGTAGCATACCCCGTTTAAGAGTGATTTACTATCATCTAAATGGATATCTTCTATACTATTTATAAAGAGGTCAATCTCAAATTTCACGCCAGGGCTTCAGGTAATCCGAAAACTCGAAACACTTTCACGATACAATCAACGCCCAGCGCCATCCATTGGTAGATAGTAGAACTACTGTCCCGAAACGAAGTGAGGGCGGGCCATCATTTAATAAAGGAGATAACGTCTAAACCTGTAGCTGACTGATTGACTCATAATAGCGCTGAGCCGAAACTACCGACCAACCAACAGAAATCGCTCTTGCTGTGGCTTAACATGACAAAAAATAATATTCTTGTTGAAGTCGCACTATCGCGTTTGGGCACAATTTATAAGGACAACCCTAGTGGATCTAAATATTTTTTTATATTTTAGGTGTGCAGTAGAAGTGGTATAATTCAAATAAGTAACCATTTTGTTTTGCTTGAAAATTAACAAACTTTGAATACTTAGCTAACTGTAGCTCAATGAGTTTCTAAGTAACTAATTTTTTTGCGAATAATAACATGAACCTAAGCGATATTTACTTAAACATAATCATAATAATTAATTTGCAATAAAAGATGGTATAAATAATAGCGTTTTCTATGCCGATTTCTTCTAACACAATAACAAAATAGAAGCTCCGAATGAAGTATTCTAACTAGGGTTCTGGTTTGTACAACAAAGAGGCGCCTGGAGCCATTTCCATTACTGCGGGCCCCGGCCGCGCTCGTAATGATATAGACCAGGGGTCGCAAGCCTTTGAGGATGGATAGTTTTATTTATTTTATATCATAGGTCATCCGTGGAAGACTTTTGCGTTTCATATTTCTAGTTTCAATCTTCACGTTGGTAAGGGGAGGCGGCCATAGCTTGTCATAGTTGAAATATTTTAAAAGGTCACCGGTGGTAGTGGAAAACCATGTACCACCATATGTGACCATGGGTGAGCCAACCTTCAACATGAATGGACCGGCTCGACGGGAGTGATAGCACCTCACAAAAGAGCGGCATCAAGTAGCGTCTGCGCTGTGTTTCGTCGAGTGAGTGATGGTACTGGAGGCCCATTGAAGAGAAGCGAGTTAAAGACTGGCAGAGCACTTGTGACTCTACTGGTGTTGCAGGTGTCTATTGGCGGTGGTAATGCTTACCATCAGGTGACCGCCTGCTCGTCTGTCACCTATCACTAAAAAAATAGATAATAGTGGAACAGACAGATCATCTTATGGTAAGTGATTACAGCCGCCTTAGACCAGTAGAGTCACTCACAACTTCACAAGTAGGTACGTTGTTTTCTTTCTTTCGTCCCAGTTTCACTTCGGTCGATTTGGCCCATTCATGCTTGGCTTCTTCATAGTCACACTGACTGACATCTACAAAATGTCTGTGTATTCCACCACCTCCGGTGACCTTTTAAAATGTTTCAACTATGACAAGCTATGGCCGCATCCCCTTACGTGATGATTGAAACTAGAAATATGAAACGCAAAAGTGCGTTACGCATAATAATTCTCATTAAAAAGGTTGCCTACCCCTGCAAACCCGCAATAGTCCATCGTTGCGTGGACCTTTGATTTAGCTGCGCAGAAAATGTTAGAAATCTCGCTATCGCAGTGGGAAACAAATTGTTGGAGCGCCGCGCCACAAACACTAATTTGTGGTGCGCAATCGATGTGATAATAACGAGTTATTTATACTATAATAATGACTTACATATATAATAATGATATATTTATATATCGACGCCGCTGTAATAATGCTTTTGACGCGGCGTGGTTTCCGGTGGACGTACCTATAGGAGATACTGGAGTGAGTATTTACTGACACATACCCTGTGATACAACATGGGCGATATCGCACAAATCTATACTATTTAGGTATAAAGAGATAATTTCTATAGACACGACAAGGCTTATAGGCAAACCGAAAACACGAAACGCTTGCGCGATGTAATTCAGCACAGCGCTATCTATTGGTTTATTGTTGAATTACGGTCCCGAAGCGAAGTGAGGGAGGGCCAACTAGTTTAAAAATAAACCTGTAGTCGCACATAATAATAACGAATCCTCGATATTCTAATGTCATTAAATGTTTCGATGTATCACCACCTTTACAAGATACATTGTAATCGCCATTCCGTTTCTTGACTAAGGACTTTCTAATCGCATTTTATCGCAAGAAAATGATCTCTAGCTTTTTAAGTAGGCCCATAAATCCAAGTTTGATCTAACATGATGTTTATTAGCAATTCGCTTGATAGTGAGCTCGTAAATTCCATATTATGCCACTTGGTATGTGTTAGTTATTCCATGGTGTAGCCCGGGGCCGCTCCTTAAGGATCGCATAAAAATATCTCAATATGAGTAATTCTGGGATCGTTGGCCATGTACGGCAGATTGCAGGCATATTGGGAGCAATTTTCGTGCACTCGACATTGAAGTCGAATAAGAGACTGTATGGGCGAATGTATGAAACCTCTTAATTCGAGTTAATGTCGAGTGCACGAGAATTGGCTTCATTTTTGGACTTCAAACGCTATCATATAATCATATACCTATAGTAGTAGTAAGTAGTTCTGAATGGCTACTCGTACAGTATTAACTAAATACGACACAGTAATTAAAATGTTGACCATAAAAAGTATTAAAACTGCAAAGAGTTTTTTTTTCTTTAAATCGGTTTGACGCATATCATTCCATTTGCATTTCGCTACGAATTCAAAAATGGTCCCATTCGGATTCGGTGCCATTCGCATTTCGTCCTATTAGCAAAAATGATCACACTCAAATAAAATCATCATCATCATCAGCAACCCACGCTCGTCCACTGCTGGACATAGGTGGGCTATGTCGGTGACTCTGGTTCTCGGTCGGATAAATAAAATATCATATCTTAATTTATCACAATTAGCAGAAGAAGCAGAAGAAAACCTGGTTAGCCTCAGGATATCATTTCAACTCGACACTCCGCGCTCATTTGGTAACATAATGTCTTAAATCTTTATTAAAACAGTAATCTAGATAATAAATTAAAGTATTATAAGTATGAATATAAGTAAACCTTGATAAGTAGACTTAGTAAGATCTAATTTAAGACTGAATGGTACAAGTCGCCTTACGTCTTTAAAACCAAATCGAAAAGTTAGCATGTTGAATGCTTCACCCTACAAATAGCAAGGTATAAATAAGGTATAAATAATGCTGTTTAATAGCATTTTTTACGCATACGGTCTTGTAAATTGGTGATACAATATGCTTTGTGTCTGCTTTAAGTTGCAAATGTTTTCAAACGAGATGTCGGTACATGTATAATAACCGTATAATATTTAGCATTATCATAGTGTCAGTTCGATTGACATGTTATTCTAAAACATATCTAAATTATACTTGTAACAATATGATAAGTTTATGTTGGAAAACGTAAATTACCTACGACTGGTAAATGAACAAATAGGTAATTCTATTTCCAGATAAGTTTTAAGAATATCTAACTTTGCTCAACTAGCTTTTTGCAGGCTTATTAAGTTATTAATCATAAACAAATAATAAGCATGCTATATAGTTATATGATATTCTATTTTTTGTTTCATACAAAAATATTGTTCATTCGTTATGAAAAAAAAAGTGAGATAATTGCATTCGTTTATACGTTCAGAACGAAGTGATATGTAAGTAATTATTACTATTTCAAATTTATTTTATTTGTTTTTAAGGTTCATGTCTTAGGAAAAACTAAGATGCAATTTTAGAAGTTGATTAATGAAATAAAAAAATATGAATTGACTTACACTCTCCATTTACTGATTGTTGCCCATTAAGTAATTAAAGCATTGAAATATGTAAACTAAAGTCCGTAAAAATATGAAAGAAAGATTTGGTGTGTTGCCCAGTGTAATGTTTGCAAACGCATTACTTAATTTAGTAGAAAAAAAATTAGGTGTTTTGAAAATAATTTAAAATACTATCTATCTTTACCTATTTTGCTACCCTTTCCTGTCATGTATGAAGTATAAACTAGTATTGATGGACGAAGGCACATAAATTCCAACGTTAAAATTATATCATTTTCAACAATTCGAAAGTTAATATGAAAAGCCAGTATCTAACCAGTATGTATAAACATCACCAGACCCATTAGATATCACAAGACAACTTTCGCCACACTTCACTTCCTAATCAAAAAAGCAGCGTTGCCAACCTGCAACATATAAACTTTCGCGATGTTCTACACGACGTATTCCGTGAACGCATAATAAGCCCTTGCGCCGCTTATTATGCAAATCTATCGACAATTACCTGGTAATGTAACGGTGGCATAAGTGCCGGATTACACCCAGTGTCGGCTTCAATATGGGGGCACGCAGGGACGGCTCAGGGCGGTCACTGGGGTTGGGCCCTTAAAATTGACAATGCCTTGTTAATCAAGGAAACAGGAATCTAGAGCAATTAATGGACGGAGAGGGGGGCAACTTCTGAAGGTCCAAAAATGCTTGGCTTTAAAAAAATCAATACCAAAAGTCTCCTTATAGATAACAAAAGCAATTATTTTAGACTTTCATGGTCACTAACATTAGAATAGTTTCAGAAATATCAGAAACTTACAAATAAGGTACCAATTAAACATAAAGCCCCAAATCAATAGCAAGTACTAGCAGTTATTGGACATTGCAGCTTTAGAGCCTATCTTTTCAGCTTATGAGAAACAGATATGATGCAAAGCCTATTATGAGGCAGGCGCTCACTTTTAGGCATCCCTCTGCAGACTAAACCATTGTTAAGCCTAAAGCACGTTTCTATGTAGGTTAAATCCAATAAATCTATAAATAATACAAAAATCCAACTGGCCCACTATTTGGGAAATCCGGATATCTGGCTTTCAGCAACGTCAGAACGCGAGTTAAATTCCTAAAGGAACCTTATACGAGTATACCTGGATACCCATCCACATAATTGCCCAGGTAGTTTGAAACACACACAAGCGCTGAGACGCCTCATTGCGAAGCCCGCCGATATAGAAGTAAAAGGGTCCCAATTTAACTGTTCAGGGCCCTGACGTCCCTAAGCCCGCCCTGGTCATACCCGCGTGGTACTAGGAAGCAACAATCCGGTGCCTCTAACATGTTACCGGGGAATATTATAGCTTCTAAGATAAACAACGATTGTGTACTATAATTTTTATGCTAGTTATGTGGTGGTAAATGATCGAGGTGACCAGAGAGATGCGACTTTTAATCAAGAGGTTGTTAGTTGCTACGATGATTTTCATACCATGTAGGTACTAACTGCAGGCTGTAAGGTATCATGTATCACAAAGCATAGACAAAATGAATATGTAGGTAAATCCTATTGAATTGTACTTATATATGGGTTCGTAATAAGTCTTTACTTTCTGTCAATGAATAGTGGGAATAGTTTTATATATCTGAGGCTAATCGCGACGAAATTAATCAAGTACCTATACTTACATTCTAGTACTTAGGATGTCATGTCGTCGCCAAAGAACTAAAATATCCTTGACACAAAATCGCGTAATTATAGAATCACTTGCAACATTTTATAATAATTTATATTTACATTACCTAACTCTCTCCCCCCCCGCCCCCCCTTTCTTTCGCGATGAATTATACTTGCAATAACTGAACGTCGCATTGATTACCTATACCTAAACTATTTTAAAAACAAAACTTTAAAATCCTACAGCAACGGTGGGGGTGTAAATTGAATTACTATACAAGTATAGTATTCTCTTTCAAAATTTCATTAATGTTATAGTTTCATAGTAGGTAACACTCAAATCCTCTAAAAATACCACCCACAAAGAACATTTATTGCCGACATAGGTAGGTATATAGGTATTTTTTCAACAAATAAAACAACCGACATAGGTAGTACCACAACATAAAGACTTTGACACAGAAGGCTGACTCAACCTTGATTTTGAATTTAGAAGAGTTCGTCGACATATGGTAGGGTTGTTGCCCGGCATGAGTACATAAGCGGGCGGCCTCTACCATAGACCTCGACAGTTTGACAATCTTACCTATGTCATAAGTTAGGAATGTGGTCGAAAAGGCGTTTTTTCCCGTTAGTGCGCATGCGTGAGTACATGACATATTTTTAGCTCTTAGTTAGCCTTCTGTCTCAGAGTCTTTATTTTGTGGTAGTACCGAGATAGGTTCAACAAATAAAGCGCGTATAGACAAACGGAGTTATAATAAAGCCATCACTAACCGACTTTATGCTGACGTCAGCTCACGATTACTCCCGGAGTTCCCTGAGGACTTCGTGAGGCTTCCCACGGCGACACAATGGCCGTATCAACTCAAAATATAGGCGGAAAACAACTTGCTTGGAAGTTACGGCTCTGACGGAAAATTTACTGTAGAACTCCTCCCATTTTACTACACACTAAAATAAAACACTTAAAACTGAGATGTTATTTAGTTGCTTGGGATATCTCGTATTTGTTTTTGAAACGTAAATCAAAATTGCATTGCCTGACAATCAAGTGTACACACACAGGTTACAAATACTCGTAGATATACCTAATGTAGTTTAGGTAAATAACTTAACCACATACCAATATATCATGGAATATACTCTTAAAGCTATCAAACACGCTCACTTTAATACTTGTATTTTGGAAGTTGCCAAATATACGGACCCACCCGGACTCCGTAGCAAGAAAAATAATAAAAATATATGGCACAACAAAAGGGAAGAAAAAGATTGACAGTGGTTTTGCTGATAAGTTATTGTCACGTTTGTGTCGTGGATCACCGCTTGAGTGTCAGGAGGTCAGTCCGAAAGACGTTAGTGACGTCGTAGGAGGAATAAAAGTGTAAAGGTAAGAATATATAACATCCCACAGGGTCGACCGTGCTTTATAAAATGTCTCCAAACAATCACCAAAGGTAAGATTGACAATATTTTAAATAATTAATTGGTCCACGTTTGGAGTCGACGCATCGGCAGTGCTTGCGCACCGATAGACAATTTCATTTGCATGGGACGCAGGCTACTGCGCTCATTTGTTCGCCACCACAAACGACCGCTTGTAAAATATTAAAACTACGCGCTGGACATTAAGATGAGAGGACTCAAGAGCGAGGAGGTCCGCAAGCATTGTAGTTGAATGGAAAGGAAAGTGGAAGGAAGGATAGAATGAGCAGGCCAAGAAGAGATTCATTATTGTGTCAGTTAAAGATTATGTATGGACTGCCACACATCAATGTACCTACACAAATCTGTAAATTTTTCAATTGATTCTCACCTCAAAGTCAAACACTTTTTTTTATTTCATGCAGTATACATTTATTGAAGAAATTTGACAGATTGTAATAAGTAACATAATGTGGTAATGCCTATGGCTCTAATATAATATTTACCACATGCCAACACCGTCTCAACTTTGATGGTGACGGTTGACTTTCTTCTCCCTTTCTTTCTTTGGTTCTGAAAATAATATTAATTTATTACATATACCTTTAAATAATGCCCTGTTGGTCTAGTGGTTTAAGTACCGGGCCGTGATCTCGGGGTCCCGGGTCAAGCAAAAGTATGTTTCGGTTTTCGAACTTAGCTCGGTTTGTGATCCCATCATAGTAGCGATAACTTGATTTCTATGGTGGGAGGCCTTTGCCCTGCAGTGGGACAGTATTAGGCTGCCACTTTACTTTTTACCTTTAAATAATCATTAACATACTGAATGAAATAATATTTCTATATTACCTTTCAAAACTGTTTTTGTAGACTTTTTGCATTTTAAATTATTTTTCCTGCTGGACGTATAGGATTTCTTTCTTGAATTTCTAATTTTCTTCACATTGAAGTCTAAAAGCAATTAATTGATTACACTATTGTTTATTTGTGTCTCTACATTATAAACTAAACATATTTTGTCTCACCTAGATCTTCTTTAGAATCTAACTCTATATCATCAAAGTTGTGATCAAAATAGCTATCTAGTACAGTTTCAGGTTCAGGGCATGGTTCTGGTTTTATTTCATTTTTTAATCCTCCATCCAGCAAGCTATCACACTCAGGTTTTACTTCC
>JABMDO010001119.1:0-33379 GCA_014851415.1 Cnaphalocrocis medinalis
TAAAGATTATGTATGGACTGCCACACATCAATGTACCTACACAAATCTGTAAATTTTTCAATTGATTCTCACCTCAAAGTCAAACACTTTTTTTTATTTCATGCAGTATACATTTTATTGAAGAAATTTGACAGATTGTAATAAGTAACATAATGTGTGGTAATGCCTATGGCTCTAATTATAATATTTACCACATGACAACACCGTCTCAACTTTGATGGTGACGGTTGACTTCTTCTTCTCCCTTTCTTTCTTTGGTTCTGAAAATAAATATTAATTTATTACATATACCTTTAAATAATGCCCTGTTGGTCTAGTGGTTTAAGTACCGGGCCGTGATCTCGGGGTCCCGGGTCAAGCAAAAGTATGTTTCGGATTTTTCGAACTTAGCTCGGGTTTGTGATCCCATCATAGTAGCGATAACTTGATTTCTATGGTGGGAGGCCTTTGCCCTGCAGTGGGACAGTATATAGGCTGCCACTTTACTTTTTACCTTTAAATAATCATTAACATACTGAATGAAATAAATATTTCTATATTACCTTTCAAAACTGTTTTTGTAGACTTTTTGCATTTTAAATTATTTTTCCTGCTGGACGTATAGGATTTCTTTCTTGAATTTCTAATTTTCTTCACATTGAAGTCTAAAAGCAATTAATTGATTACACTATTGTTTATTTGTGTCTCTACATTATAAACTAAACATATTTTGTCTCACCTATATCTTCTTTAGAATCTAACTCTATATCATCAAAGTTGTGATCAAAATAGCTATCTAGTACAGTTTCAGGTTCAGGGCATGGTTCTGGTTTTATTTCATTTTTTAATCCTCCATCCAGCAAGCTATCACACTCAGGTTTTACTTCCTGAAATGTTGTATTTAATTATTATTAGTAGTACTTGACTTCTAACTCTGATCATGGTTAGATATTATTTATATGATAATTTTGTTTTTCAGTTACATAAATGATAAATTATTTTAGCTCTGACTTGTCATATTAACACCATTCATACTTATAGGATTTGGTACCTATTCAATCTGAATGATTGAATCGGCTGAAAGTTGAAATATAATTACGTTCTGTTTTATATGTTGTCTTTCTTTAACTCTTACTCAAAATATCTTACCTGAACCATATCCCTTAGGGTTGTTTCTGACGAAATAGCTTTCACTCTAAATTCCATGAAATATGTTACGACGTCTGCACAACTTCGACATGAATATTGAGGGAGGCCATCACCCAGCATTACCTGTTGATAACAACACACACCAAAGTTTGTTTAGTTTTGATTGGGAAACGTAAGGAGTAAGAACAAAGTAAAGACTAAAATTTGTAAGGTAATTATGGTAATAATAAACATGTTACGATAATCATGCTAAAAACTTACATTCAAATTAGTAAGTAAATTATAATTAGTGGCGAAAGAATCATCCAACATTATCAAGTTGTTATGACTTTCCGTCAGTAAACACGCACGACACATCTCCATTATTATTGTGTCTTGGTTATTTCGGTTAACTCTAATCGAATTATGACCCAAACTACAGCTAGTTATAATATGATTTTTTCATCAAAGAGATGATTATTTTATGATAACACAGGATGATAAATAAAATAATTTGTCGTCTTTTTTGCCTTCTTGTGACATTTTTGGTGACACTGACATCTGACATTAATACGTTATTGACAGATGTTACTGTCACGTGGACAGATAGATGATGACACCAAAGATATTGGAATATAAAACAAGATGGTGCACTATGAAAATGAATGCAATGTTAATTTCGATTCTATGCAGTGGGAATAAAGATTACTTTGAAATGCCAAATCGTTGTACGGGAAATCGAGCCGAGCGAGATGTCGCTATTCAGGATGATGTCCTTGTCTAATGGGTTGCCATCTTTAAAAAAACCTTTGTGGTATAACTTAAGCAAAGTTTATATTTCTTCTTCTGGGGAACTTTCAAAATACTTAATAATTTAAAGAAATGATACGTTGGAATTAATAATGTCTTTTTTATTTTTTTAATTTCAAACCATGATAAACGACTGTTTTTATGTAAAAGTCGGTGATATTGTAGTTTTAATTATAATCAATTTGCAACACTTGGAGTCTGGACATCTCAGATTATGGCGGCGGCAAAAATAATTTGGAAGTTTGTATTATTGTGACGACAAATAACGTGTAAAAATTGTGATTATTTATTAATAATGGTTCTCACTTGTTGTATGATAGGATGCAAAAGTGAATCTTATAAAATGATAAATTATAAAGGTTGCGGTGTATCTTTTCATAAGTAAGTATTTAGTCAAAGTTTTATTTTTGCATTGAGTAGGGTGTCCATTTCGCTTGTCATCTAAAGACGGATTAACTTTTGTGATATAATCTGTATCAGTGAAGTTGTCACGATTGTCATGTCACATACGTAGTCGAAAATTTAGTTTATTAAAAGATATTTATTCCTGTTAATCGCTATTTTCCTCTCAATTTAATAAACTAAATTGTATCAAATGTTTTTTTCGGTAAAATGAATACTAAAATGAAAGAAAATGGAGCGAAATTTTCTCGATATCTGCGGCCCGACCGATTTGACGTCGACCCCGGGGCTCCCAGTGCGGATATTAAATGGGAGCACTGGCTGAACACTTTTACAAACTTTTTGAACACCGAGATTGAAGGTGAAGTTGAATCCAGCTTAAAGAGGAGCATCCTCGTAAATCATTTATCGTCTAATGTCTACGCCATCATTCGAGACTGCGATGACTACGACTCGGCTATGCAACTTCTGAATTCAACTTACGCAAAACCGAGCAACGAGATTCACGCTCGACACGTTTTAGCAACCCGGAAGCAGCAACCAGGAGAGTCAGTAATCGATTACCTAAGAAATCTAAAGCAACTAGCACATGATTGTAACTTTAAAGCGGTTACTGCAGCTGAAAATAAAAGTGAGTACATCCGGGACGCCTTTATCACTGGTCTCACGTGCCCAAAGATCCGTCAAAGACTATTGGAGAATTTCAAGTTAACGTTGGACGATGCCTTGAATCAAGCGGTCTCGTTGGAAACTGCCAAAAAAAAACTCGCAGTCATACTCCAATTCTATAAATTTAAATGCGGCGCTACCTCCGACCTCACTCACTCCGTCGGCCATAGACTCAGACTCAAACGACTCTCATTTAGCAGCTACTACCTCGCGCACCACGCCCCAAAAACGTTGTTTCTTCTGCGGGAGCCGGAAAATACATCAAAGAGTAAAATGCCCCGCTTTTAACGCAATCTGTCAAAAATGCTCGAAAAGAGGTCATTTTGCAAGCGTTTGCAGAAGTACAGGAACTGCTAATGCATTGGATACTGCCGAGAATACTTCTATCAATCATGGAGATGGATCAGCCTACTCTTCCTGCATCTCTGCGGCATCGCCTATAGGCCTCCAAAAGGCAATCGCTCCTGTCTTTATCAATGACTTGCGAGCTGACGCCTTAATAGACACCGGCAGTTCGGTAAGCTTCATAAACAAGGAACTCTCTGAAAATATGGGGCTAAAACTAAAGCCTTGCAAGAAAGCTATAACTCTAGCATCTCTTAATCATGTTTCATTTGTCGAAGGAGTTTGCTTTGCATCAATTAAACTAAACAACCATACATACAAGAGCACTCCCTTACTTGTCGTGCCACGCTTATGCGCTGATCTGATTATTGGCCATGACTTACTGAAGAACCACAAGACTTTAGAATTCAAATTCGGAGGACCGCGAGAGACATTGCAAATTTGTGTCATGGAAGCTTCGGTCCCTCCTGCGCAGTTATTCACAAACCTATCTCCCGAAACGAAACCCATCCAAATCAAATCCAGAAGACACTCTCAAGAAGATGAGCGCCTTATTCGGGATGAGGTTCAATCTCTACTAGAGGATGGGGTTATACGACCGAGCTCATCGCCTTGGCGTGCTCAAGTTCTCATTGCAGGGGGTACTACTCATAGGAAAAGGATGGTGGTAGACTATTCCCAAACAATAAATAGATTCACCGAACTAGACGCATTTCCGTTACCAAACATAGAAACTATAGTCTCCAATGTTTCTAAATACAAAGTTTTTAGCCAAATCGATCTCAAATCAGCATATCATCAGGTGCCAATTCCTGAAAAGGATAGAAAATATACAGGTTTTGAAGCTTGCGGAGACTTGTACGAATTTACTAGAATTCCGTTCGGAGTAACTAACGGAGTAGCGGCTTTCCAAAGAACACTACAGTACATAATAAATTCCGAAAAACTGAAGGGAACATTCGCGTATTTGGATGATGTAACGGTCTGCGGTAAAAACAAGAAAGAGCATGACGAAAATTTAGACAAATTCATGACAGCTGTAGAGAAATACAAACTTACACTAAACAAACAGAAATGTGTCTTCGCGTCAGAGAGCATTAACTTATTGGGCTACACTGTCCATAATAATGAAATTAAACCTGACAAAAGTCGTCTAGAGCCATTACTACGACTGCCCTTCCCGGAGGACCAGTCATCGCTGAAAAGAGCCCTCGGCATGTTTGCTCATTATTCGAAATGGATCCGTAACTTCTCTGAGAAAATCAAACCTTTAGTTTCTTCGACGCTTCCTTTGAACGAAGAAGCTAAGCGATGTTTTGAATCTTTAAAGCATGACATCTCAGAAGCCTCGCTTATGGCTATTAAAGAAAACGAAATATTCACTGTCGAAACAGATGCGTCGGAGTCTGCAATCGCGGCTATTTTGTCACAGAACGAACGCCCAGTTGCATTTTTTTCTAGATCCTTATCTGATTCTGAACGCCGCCACTCTTCCATTGAAAAAGAAGCTGCAGCTATTGTGGAAGCTTTAAGGAAATGGAGGCATTACTTACTAGGCAGAAGTTTTTTACTTATTACTGATCAAAAATCTGTAGCTTTCATGTTTAATCAGCAACAAAGCAGCAAAGTAAAAAACGAGAAAATAGAAAGGTGGAGGCTTGAACTTTCTTCATACAAATATGATATCATATATCGTCCAGGGAAAGAAAACACTGTAGCAGACGCGTTGTCCAGAGTGTGCCTTTTTCTAAGCACGAACAAACTCTACGAGTTGCATAATAACCTTTGTCATCCTGGCATCACAAGAATGGCTCATTGGGTACGCTCCAAGAACCTTCCCTATTCTTTGGATGAAATTAAGAAAATGACGGCGACTTGCCGAGTTTGTGCTGAAATTAAACCACGCTTTATCCGAACGCAAGGAGTTCTAATCAAAGCAATGGCACCGTTTGAAAGACTTAACATTGATTTTAAAGGTCCTATACCTTCGAAAACGTCAAACAAGTATGTATTGACCATAATAGACGAATACTCGAGATTTCCATTTGCTTATCCCTGCAAAGACTTAAGTGCTGCTACCGTTGTACGTTGCTTGAAGGACTTATTCCATACCTTCGGCTTTCCTCTATACATTCACTCAGACAGAGGTACCGCATTTATGTCCGAAGAATTGCGGGGGTACCTAGTCAGCGTCGGCGTTGCTACCAGTAGGACTACACCTTACAATCCACAAGGTAATGGACAAGTGGAAAGACTGAATGGTACGCTGTGGCGCGCAATACAACTACGGCTTAAATCTCATAACTTTGAAGTTGATGATTGGGAAAAAGTGTTAGGTGTTGCGTTACATAGTATACGCTCTCTTCTTTGCACGTCCACTAATGAGACGCCCCATGAGAGAATATTTAAGCACCCTCGTCGGTCAGTCACCGGCGAATCAGTTCCGACTTGGCTGATGTCTCCTGGGCCGGTATTGCTCCAAAAACACGTGAGGAGTCTAAATATGACCCGCTTGTTGAAGAAGTTGACTTGATTCAAGGGAACCCGGCTTACTCTCTCGTGCGATACCCCAGATGGAAGGAGGGCGACCGTTTCAAACAGACATCTAGCGCCGTTCCCCGCGCCTGAAGAGGATGATGACGATCCTACTGATGAGACAGCGCGGGAAGAAAACGTAGAGACTGGAGAAATTCCTTCAGAGGAATCGTTTCCTTCAGAGGAATCGTCACGTGAATCCGGGGAACAGACCAGTAATGGCGAAAGCGTTCGCCCGACACGCGTAAGACGCGAGCCTGTTCGGTTCGCCGATTTTGTTCCTCATTAGGAAGCCCGGAGGGAAGAAATTAATCTCACGGGGGGTGAATGTGATATAATCTGTATCAGTGAAGTTGTCACGATTGTCATGTCACATACGTAGTCGAAAATTTAGTTTATTAAAAGATATTTATTCCTGTTAATCGCTATTTTCCTCTCAACTTTTTTATTTTTTTTGGACAAATCGAAAAGTTTTCATGGTCGAATAAATTACATGATAATGGACGACCATAAAAAGGTCATCTTACGTAAAAAGTGTAGCAATAAATCTATTTAATTTATCAAATCGTAAAGTATGTACATACATACGTTTGTATGAATAATACGCTATGGCCGGTTAAATGTGCCACAGATTGTATTATTATAGGTATGTAAATAGAAAATCTAATAGGGCTAGCACAAACTTTTCGAAAAGTCGGTAGTCTCTTCGTATCGTACGTATACACAATAAGGAATTTTAATTTGGAACTTGTGTTTTTTTCAGACAAAATTGCTCATAAATACTCAAACGATACTTTGAAACGTTCGTGCTAGCCCTTCTAGTTTGATTGAGCTTCACGAGTTTCCTATAATAGAGAACGCGATGTCCGACTCCCACGTGGGTGGAGTAAGTTTGACTAACAATAAATTGTAATCGAAAATTTAAATCGTGTGTTCACCTTATTAGAGTAGGACGCCAACCAAAATAGAGACATCTCGCGAGGCTCGAATGCAAGTAATGAGTGCGCCATCTTGTTATAGTGTAAAATCTTTGGATGACACAGACTATAGTTATACGAGCGTTTGAAGCGTGATCTATATCACCTATACTTACTCCACAAATGGCGTGCGAACTCGCAAACGAGCGCCTAGTGTGGAGCCGTGTCACGTATGCTTCGGAATCGAAAGCAAACGGAAATTAATGAAAGTCGTAAAATTAATTGATAGTGCCACAGCCACTCTTATATTAGGGTATGGTTGCCCTATTTCACTTATAATACTAAGGAATTCCGTAATAGTTCCTATTTTCTAAAGAATTTTCACGACTTCCCTCTACACTTAACTCGTCTCGTCGCGGCTTCACGGAAAAGCAATATCATTTTATTTTCTAGATGCTAACTATAAATAAATGCTAATCCGATAAAATTTAACAACATTTTATACTAGTCTAGCTTTATTTTTTCTGATTTATACAAAATAATCTTGTATGTAGTGTTAGTGTTAATCAACAATTGAATATTCAATTACTATTACCGAAAACCTAAATTACTATAACTACAACACTATGCTAAATAACCGAATCGAATCTGTGGTCGAAAATCGAAATAGAGAAAAACAAATGTCAAATAAAAAAGCGTGAAGGAAGGAAGAAAACATAACCTTAAAAAAATTACAAAAGTTTATTTAATTAATCCCACAGAGTACATTGTTATATTATAGTTTAATCCCTTCTTAGTTTACTTCAAAGAGTACTATTCTTATTATAACAATATGGTAAGAAAAACTACAGCTAACTAAAAACCTCCATTTATTGCAATAAAATAGCATTTAAATAATTTTATGGTGTATTTCAGGGGAAAGCACGCAAAACAAAGAAAATAGTGGAAAAAAGGTTTGCTAAAATGAAGAAACTGATAAGTCCTAGTGACAACAGAATAAAAGCCAATGAGAGAGCAGAACCAAGGAAAAAGAAACCAGCAGACCCTCACGAAGTGAAAGTTCGTGAAGTGCCACAAGCCAGTTCCGCATTGTTTTTTCAATACAATACTCAATTAGGGCCACCATACCACATACTAATTGATACCAACTTCATAAATTTTTCAATTAAGAATAAATTAGATATAGTGCAAAATATGATGGATTGTTTGTATGCCAAGTGTATACCATACATCACTGATTGTGTTTTGGGTGAGTTGGAAAAACTTGGCAGGAAGTATAGAGTTGCTTTAAGGATAATAAAAGACCCAAGATTTGAGAGAATTGCTTGCCTTCATAAAGGAACTTATGCTGATGATTGTATAGTGCAAAGGGTGACACAGCACAAATGTTACATAGTGGCTACCAATGACAAGGACCTTAAAAGAAGAATTAGAAAGATACCTGGTGTTCCAATTATGTTTGTGGCTCAACACAAATACACCATAGAAAGAATGCCGGATGCATATGGTGCTCCAAAAGGAGCCATTTAGTATTAAATAAAATAATTTGTTATGCATATTATGTATTTTTATTTCTACTAGCAGTACACTGTATTGTAATAATGGAAAATAAAAATAAGAGACTTTCACTAAACTTTTCACAATGTTCTTGACACTATTAAAGCAAGTCTAAATTGTCCATATAATTTACACAATACTATATGGTTGCATTCAAAGCACTTGGTGATCCTACCACATCAATGATTTCGCTGACAGGCTTAGTTTCTCCATCAGTACTGATGCAAATTGATGCAGGAATAGTTAAGGTCTGAAACATAAATTAGTCTAGTTTAGTTTTATATCAAAACATAATCAACCTTTTTTTGAAGTAGTAGCCGGGCTTTTCAAGTTTTTTGTAAAAATTAACTCTAAAATTTTAAAAGTGATTAATATTATACCTATTAACACTTGTATTTTTTTTGTGTGAAGCAGCCCCTGTGCTGTGTTTCGCCGAGTGAGTCAGGGTACCGTAGGCCCACTCGGGGGAGAAGGGGGATAACAGGTTAGCAGCGCACTTGTAACTCCACTGGTGTTGCTAGTGTCCATGGGCGGCGGCAATTGCTTACCATCAGGTGATCCACCTGTTCGCCTGCTACCTATCACATAAAAAAAAAAAGTTCCCCAATTCTTAGATAAGCACAAAAATGTGTAACATAATGGTTCAGGTAAGCTACATACCTTTCCTGGATTGAGAGCTTCATATTGATGTCTTAATGCTTGTAGGTCAAATTCACATGCCACTAGAGCATTCTTCAAATCTAGCGCCAAGGCTAGGTCGGACCTTAGCTCATTAAAATGCTTGCATATGGCTTCAGTGGGTGTTGGTGCAATATCTGCAACATAATAAATAGTATCAGTATACAAAAAGTGAGATCTCAAAATATCACAGCATTATTTTTCCAACTTTTTTTGCAAATTACCAATATTCATGAGCCGTAACTCTTGCTCAATGGCCTTGGTCTTTCTCTGGCCAACACCTGGAGGGAGTTTCATCCGTTGAGAGCGTAACCAAACACCTGTGCCACGTGCCTCAGGGAATTTGATTCCAGACCACTCTACCGTCTGGAATAAAAATTTAAGAATAAAATAGTTATTAGGAAGTGCGGAAAATGGGAGTCCACTTTACATTACATTACATAATAGGTAGTTATTACTAATAATTTTTAAGACAGCAATAAACTTACTACTGTCTCTATAGCACGAACTGGTCTCTGTTGAGAGGACAATTTCTTTTTATGTAGCTTTCTGTCATGACGTCTTGCAATATTGGTAGAAGTATTAGAAGGAGTATGCATTCCTTCTGTATTATTTGTGACTTGGTTGGTAGATGGAGCATTTCCACTCTCTGCTCTTGAGATTAATTTCTGTAAATCTTGGGTCTTTCTTTCCCTTTCACGTTTTCTTGCTTCTATTTTTTTCAATTCTGCAAGCAGCATTTGCTCTTCATCAATCTAAAACGATAAAAATGCTTTTATACAAAATGTAAAACAAAAGATACATTTGAAATAAATTTTATTCATATTGTACTTATTCTTAAAAGATTTTACCAAATTCATTCAATACCTGTTCTTGGGTCCTATCAAATAATCTACGTAGTTGCTCTTTTCTCTTCCTCTCATGTTCAGCATCATAGTGGTAGATACGTTTCTCCCCGTTTACTGTAGTTACAGTATTAGACCAGGGATTGGTTTTCACCTGCATATACAAAGATATTATCAATAAAGTAGACTATTTTCTTCTACTTTCACCATTAAATTTACTTTCTTTTTAACTTTATCAACATGTTTTACTGTGTATATAAAAACAAGAACAGGTTTTGCAGATAAGAAACGATTATCTTTGAATAATAACTCTGCCGTCCTTAGCATAGTTGCAGTAAGTACGCTCTCGACGGTTTCGAGAAAAACGCGGTTAAAGTTTTGGTGCGAAAATCTTCCATAACTCTTTAGTTTATTATCAGATCACAGTGATTGTAACTTTAAATGAAAGAGGGCGTTAGCACCTATATATTACTGTATAAAAAAGTAATGTCCGTTAATTTAAACATAAAATAAATTCACTATTGTTGTTATACTAAGTATCACTTAAAAATCTCGACTAGAGATCACTTAGCATAAACACAGTAAGTGTGTTTTTACTGTTTTTATGCTTAGTAACCCTATAAATTTTAACTATTTATTAGAGTATTTTATTGAATAGTAGTAAAAATTTAATTTCTCTTTCACGAATTATATTAAACGGTTGGATGCCAATTTTAGATGTTTAAATAATTCGAAATGAAAAATTCCAAAATGGGCAAAATGAGCCTGTCCTGCTGCGAGGTGCTGTGAGACAAGGAGATGTTATATCTCCGAAACCCATCTCCGCTGCGCTGCAGGACATGTTCGAAACGCTAAACTGAAAAGAGCGCGAAATCAATATTAATGGCGAGTACATATCACTCCTACGATTCGCAGACGACATCGTCATCTTGGCGGAAACCTTACATGACCTACATGAGATGGTGAGCAGCCTGGCTGAATCTTCCAAACACATCAGTCTTCGGATGAACTTGGATAAAACCAAGGTCATGTTCAACGAGCTCGTTGATCTGAGACCGGTCGCTGTTAATGGAGTACCTCTCGAAGTTGTTCAGGAATATGTCTATCAAACAAACGCTCCAATTAGGCAGAAACAATTTCGAGAGAGAACCCAACAGAAGAATTTAGTTAGTCTGGGCAGCATTTGGTAGGCTTCGCCAAGTCTTCCCGTCACCCATCCCTCAAAGTCTTAAGTCGAAAGTCTTCGACTAGTGCGTCCTCCCGGTCATGACTTACGGTGCCGAGACTTGGACACCCACGGCTGGACTAATCCACCGGTTCAAAGTCGCTGAAAGAGCTATGGAAAGGGCTATGCTCGGAGTATCTCTAAAGGACCGCATCAGAAATGATGTAATCAATCCCACAGAGAACCAGAGTCACCGACATAGCCCACCGAATTAGCAAACTGAAGTGGCAGTGGGCTGGTCACATTAGCCGCAGAACTGACAACCGTTACAGCCATAAAGTCCTTGAGTGGTGACCGCGACTCGGTAAACGAAGTGTTGGACGCCCTGCGACAAGATGGGATGATAACATTCGAAGGCTGGATGAGAGTGGCCGAAGATCGGAACATAATACAATGTACTCTGTGATCGGAACTGAATCGGAACACATGCAAAATGTCAAAATGCATAGAAACTTGTCATTTTCATCTGTCAGTTTACTTCACATGATTATGAATCAGAGTATAGATATCATTTCTTTTGACGGTGAACTCGAACTTAAGTTAGATTTCAATACTGATACTGCCATAAACGCAGTATCACATGATACTGCTTTTATGGTAAGTATAATTTGGATCCTACATTTCAATCATTACTTAGCATACATGCAGTATCACGTCATCTTACTGTGTTTATGTTATGTAACTTGAAGGTAATGATTATGGGATCTACTAAGCATAAGTACAGTAACGCATCATACTGTTTTTAAGACTAGACCACTAATATAGTAAATATGTTAGCCTACTAAGAAAGAAAACAGTATATATATCTTACTGTAGTTTTGCTAAGTGACTCTGAATAAAAAGTTTGCAGTAAGTGTACCCACTGTAATTATGCTAAGTAAAGTAACAAAAATGCCTGACTTACTGCAAATTTCTAAATGCTAAATTTGGATTGAAAAACGATACAAAGAAATGGATTAGACGAAAATGTAGATCTCGTTATCGTGATCACGGCTGTATATGTAACTCAGTTTTGTCAAAATGCCAACTTACTGCAACTATGCTAAGGACGGCAGAACTAGCATTATAACAATCACATTAAAATTCAAAAGTTTAATATAACCTTGCTCAAGGTCGCACATATTCCATAATATCTCTCCTTTAAATCTTCAACACTCCTATCCCTGAAAGCAGCTCGATCCCATCTGTCATGAATCACAATGAACCTCAAGTCAAATCGCTGACACAAGTCCATAAGGTGATCGGTTTCAGCCTGGCTCCAGTCTTCAGATTTAAGATACTGATTGTACTCTGACTCAGAGTACAATGGTATTGAGACTTGCTGAAATAGTAGGCATGTTAGAGTAGTAAAGCAAGAAATGTAAAATTAAAAAAGTAGAATTAATAACTTTAATGCCATCTATTGAATAATGTACTTGTAAGGTACCTTATTGAATTGAGCAAATGGATATTCCTTTGCTTCATCAGACACTCGTTTCCAATGGTGAAAAACTGCATTATCTTTGCGAGCTGGATTAGTGAATGGAGCCCAAACCCATTTCCTGGCTTTTCTCATTCCCAGTTTAGCCTTAGTTTGTTTATAGGCTTTACCTTAAAAGAAAATGCAGAATGTATGATATTGTACTATAATATGTGTATCACATAAAACTGTAACATACAAAAGTAAAGGACTACGGTTCCAATCACTTTTTCTCATGATTTTACCTGTATCCGTCGGTAGAAGTGGAGGTAAATCCTTATTGGAGTCATTGTACAGGAGTGCAAAGACCTCTCTGTGCATACCCTCTGGTCGCTTCACCGCCTTTGCAGTTACATACTTTTTCTTCACTTTATCACCATGTATTATAGTGTCCCTGCTTATTTCTGAAGCACCCGGCTGTTCTATATCCAAAATATCCAGAATATCAGCCATTCTGAATCAAACCTGGGTACCACTGGCTTCTGTTCGATGTTGTAGATTCACTCAGGTGATAATTAGTATTTAGTTCAAAAGATAGTTTTGATTAAAATATGTTCTTAAAAATATTGACACACGTTTAAATAATATAAGAGCCAACAATCATGATGAATAAACAATATTAAATAAATATTTAAATATTTTTACGAGACGACGCTGACTGATTGACATTGACAATTAATTGACATTGCTCTTTTTTATTATTTTTACAGCTTTGGAATCTGAGCAACCGAAACCAATCTTCATCATGAAATCACAGACTATGAGCACAAGTATATTGCGTCAAGAAAGTCATGAAAACGGATTCTTGGGGAAGTAGCGGAGTTCCCATGTTTTATAACTAATGGGGCGACCATACTTCATGATAGAAGCGGCAGTGGCGCCATCCATTAATTTCACGACTTTATTGACCACCGTATGCGTTGGTATAGCTGGCGGCACGAAAGTATGGTGATGACCGTTATTTTGCGCACTTGTAAAAAAGAAGACTTTGTATCAAAATCGGTTTCTGCGCACTCAAGGTCATAACTACACTTTCTTGCCTCTGACAAAGTATAGTAAGTATCAGTATAGGATTTCCTTTGGGGGGACTACGGTGCGGCGACCTCTTCGTGTGGCCTCCCCGGTAGTATTTTCTTTCTGTTTGGAACTGCTACCGGAGGGGTCCTGGTGTCCCTGGGCAACGGCGGGTAGCAATTGGCTTATCGCCATATTGCTACCCGACGGCTGACAGCTGCACTTTGAGGCCCAGCTCTGTCTGGGCCGGGGCCCTGTCCGGCGCCCTGTGAGGATCTTCTCCACTTTGGGTGCACCTTGACGTGGGCCCCACCGAGTGGGGCGCCTTCGGGCGCCACTCCCCACATCTTTTGTGGGGGTCTTTAGTTGCTGGTCTGCGCTGCGTCCCACAGCCAGTGGGATGCGGCAAAGGCCGGCTAACCCCACCTCTCCGCCCAGCGACCGACTGCGCAATCCAGCGTAGCCGGCCGTGGGGCTGTCTGGTGGGGCAGTTTTTTGGATGCCTGCAGGCACTCTCCCCCACCTTGCCCTGCAGCCAGCAGGGTGTGGGTTTGTGCAGGGTTCTGCAGGAGCCCATGCCCGCGACGCCCGTATCGCAATCCAGCGATGCGGGCGCCGCCCGGTTGGGGCTTTGTCGGAGGGCAGTGGGAGCTGCTCTGGGGGCTTTAAGCCCCGGGAGTCGGAAAGAGGCCGTACTGGCGTGCCTTGCTGTCCATGGGTGGGTCTGCGGTGATGAGGTTCGTCCTATTTCCCGCTTTCCCACCCCGAGCCTGGATTTGCCGGGAAAAGTCGCAGAGTGTTTAGTGGGTATGCCTTGAACGGCCTCTGATTAGCAGAGGCCCAATCCAGGGGAGAGCCACACACTACCTGGTCGTCTCCCAGCGGCCGGGTGTGCATAAGGCGGCATTCACTCTGCGTGAACAAAAAAAAAAAAAAGGATTTCCTTTGGGCTATTGTTCGCAGATAAATTTTCCGGAACGCAATAGTAGAATTCAGAGTTTAGCTGTTGTCTTTCGCGGACATAAAAGTATTGTCCGGCCCGCCCTGCTCCATGCCGTCTCCAAAGGGCCCAATAGTGACTGACTGACTGCGCGTCGCAATAAATAAAACCATTTTTGGATTTTTGGTTTAATAAAAAAAAAACTATATTGCAAGCATATGGGTTACACAGATGTTAAGAAATAAATGATTGTGTCTAGCTTATGTCCCTGCAAGGGTGTGACAATAAATTCATCATCATTATTTCAGCCAGAGTCGCCCACGCTGGACATAGGCCTCTAACCTACTGCAGTAGAAAAAATACTTAATTATTCACTCTCCCCCGTCCTATTCATTCATTATTCTTTGAGCAATTCTTCTCATTGCTGCTGGACTATCCATTGGGACCTGGAAAATCATTTTAAACCTTTAAGCAAAGTAAAAAAAGAGGTTTAAAACGTGCTCTGAATGACTTTACGACTAACGAACTAGAAATTCTATGCCTTAAATTGAGGGAATTGGTAGGTAAGTAGGCAATTAATGAATTCATTACTATACAGGGTGTGTCTGTGAACATTCACACCCAGAGGCGGCGCAAGGCGTAGTTCATGTGGGCCACCGCCCACGGCCTCGCGGTACAAGGGGCCTCGCGCCTCAAATAATTTTAAGCTCGTCCGAGGGGCTTTATCGGTCATCATCGTCGTAAAATCGACAGAAAAGGAAAGGGCCTCGCGAAATCAGTTTTGCCCACATCAAAATTAGATCTTGCCCCGCCACTGTTCACACCCCTTTAACCATGTGTTCTATCAATCATTCTGAACAACATTAAATTGTTCTATGACTTTTGAAAATTCGCATAAAAAATATTCAACTTTCCATACAAAGTCGGTCACGTGATTCGGTCATTTTGTACGGGGAGTCGAATTTTTTTTTCTGTACCTCATCTCACCGGATGGAGAGTGACAATGAGGTCTAAGATGTAGCGTACTTTCCCAGAAGAAGCCTATTCACTCTCGACTTAAAGACACCCAAATTGTAGCTCTCTGGGAATACAGAAGAAGATGACATGAATGATTTACAGAATGGTCGATGGAACACCTGGTTAAAGGGATGTAAATGTTCACAGATACACCCTCTTTAAGTATTTACCGAGAGTCCTGCAGAGTTCATCCAGTAGAACGTCAGTTTATCAGTCTCTCGGAAGTGGCCTTCCAGCAACCCATTTAGGACAAGGGGCACACGAGTGCTGTTTAAGAATGCACTTTGTCCCGGCCATTGGAGATTGTTTATCCACTCAAGTTGACCTGAGAGACAAATAAGTAATTTTAGAACATAATTTAGTAGCGGTTGTCTGCAGCACTGCTCGGGTGCGATTCGGTTTGCTACAAAGGAAGATATAAGTTTCTGTACGAATATAGGTAATTACTTAAGTTGGTATTTTTTGTGGTAGGTAAATCGAAATCCTCGCGAACGAAACTGCGCGCAACCGCAAGCGTATAGGTACTATGGCGTTTTCGTTTATCGTAATATTTTATAACTTAAGTAAGTATTAACTAAATCTCTTAGGACTCTTAAAGCTCCATTAATGTTTCAAATCTTGGTTTGTTTCTGGGTCATCGTAAAATTCTAAATGAAAGTGAACAATTTTGTCAAACTTTACCAACCTGGTGTGTTAGAGATCGCATCTAAATTTCCATTGTAGATTGTGACAGTAACATCTGATTCTGCGTTATTCAATATTTTTTCAACTGAAAAAAAATCTAGTTTTATTATGGTCTTTATCATAGTTAACTAAATGCCTTGGATTTCTACCTAATAAGTAAGAATGGCTGAAATACCTACTTACTTTTGTCTACAGCAGGCGCCATGAAGATTTTCTTGAATGCCTGTTGGATATCTTCTCGGCCAACTTCAAATTTAGGGTTGGTGATACCCAAAGCGGCGGCTACAACGCCGTTCATAAAATTTTCGATTACGCCATCGTAGCCGACAACTCCGCTTAGGTATTTATGTTGAGCAAGAATGTCTAAAATACATAAGAGTGTGTGTTAGTTTAAATGCAAGAATCAAATCTGATTACTTTACCTATAATTTTGTCCCTACCTACACGGCTGGTGTCATTGGGTGGGTAGGTAATGAAGATCCCAAGCTCTGGTCCCCATTAGCAGGATATAAGGTGTGATGGGCTTCCCATCGCATCTCTATCTACTAGAGATCTGACGGTCAATGTAAACTTTTAGTGCAGCTCCCTATTATTTCTTACCTCCTGAAACCTTTGTCATCTTCTCGACAATATTCCACAAATTAATAGCAACCGCTCCTGCGTCCTCGTTGACAAACTGTCCTAGAGCCATGAATTTATCAAACGCTTGGTCATATTCTCCTTTGTTGACCAGATCGTAGGTGGTGTCCGTATAATGTTCAATGGCAGAGCGGCCGTTGGCGTCAATGTAGCCCATTTCCTCCAAGTAAAACCCGAGCTTCGTGATGGTCAGACCGGGTGAAATTATTGTGTTTCCCAATACTACACCTTTTAAGTTCGGGGACATGTGTTCTGCCTGTAAAATATAGATCAAGTTAGTTCTTTACAACATTGAAGCTTAAGTAGTTACAATCTAAAGTTGTTCTTATCTCTATGAAAGAGTGGGTAGAGATCATTATTTATCTATTCCCAAAGTGGTAGCATGAATAAAGATTGTGAAGGTTCGCAAAAAATTAGGTAGGTAGTTTAGGTAAGCTATACTTAATCTCGACGTGTTTCGCCGTGAATGACAGAGACAAACGTGCAGCAGAGACACGATACGATATAGGTACTGACAGTACCGTACTGTTATAATATAACTATAGAGAACTCTTCGATGTTAAGGACAGCTCAAGCTATCTTTCTGTGTGCAATTATTTTGTGCTATTCATAGCTAGATAGCTATGCCCATGGTTTTGGCACAATATTTGTCTATCTAGACGACATAATAATAATTGTCTATCTAGGCGTTTATCTAGACGATATAATAAGACCTAAAGTTGATGTAGAAAGGGATGCGAGATTATGAGCTCAGCTGCTGCTAAGATTTATACTACGAAGAATTCTTTCTTCTAAAGTGTCATGGTACTTATTACAACTAGGTAAGTCGATATATTTACACAGGATTTCTACTTACCTCTTCCAGAGCAAGAGCTAAAGATAGGGCGAGATTACCCCCATACCCTTGACCAAAAATGAACAGCGGAGCATTCTCATATCCCTTGTTGTGATCATAAAAGGATTCCAGGGTCAAGAGTAAATCATCGACTGCAACACACCGTAAATAAACATTTAGTATGCACGTAGTACAACTGAAGTACTTATACAAATTATAAAAATAAACTGTAAATGTAATGTACAAATAGATTTAATAAAGAATAACAACATGTAGGTATGTTCCTAAAACCCACATAGAACTGATCCTAGGTCAGGAATCACAAAAATATGTACGTATCTAAGTACTTAGGGATGGATATTATAACACTCAGATAGTGCAGGTTTGTCTTACACAAGTGGGAATTGAACCCACAACCTTAAGTGTATAAGGCACTTGCACCATCGAGCAAATCTGTAATGTCTTCTTATAATAACAGGAGGAAATGAAATTCAATTCAATAAGATCACTCGATTTGTCATTTAATTGGACATTTGTTATTCCAATAAACAATTTGACATTGCAAAAGAAATTAAGTACCTACCTACTTAGGTACCTAGATAGACATAAATATAAATTACAGTGCTGAGGGTTATATCATACTAGCGGCCGCCCGCGACTTCGTACGCGTGGAGTTAATTATTGACACTTACCGTCATATTTTGGACAATCCACACAATAATATATTTTTATAAATTGTAGCCTATGTGTTATTCTGATGTATCCTAACTAATATTATAAATGCGAAAGTAACTCTGTCTGTCTGTCTGTCTGTCTGTCTGTCTGTCTGTCTGTCTGTCTGTCTGTCTGTCTGTCTGTCTGTTACTCTTTCACGCCCAAACCACTGAACGGATTTAAATGAAATTTGGTATACAGGTGATCTAGACCCTGAGAAAGAACATAGGCTACTTTTTATTGCGGAAAAGGGGGTTGTAAGGGGTTAAAAGGGGGGTAAAACCTTTTCCACGCGGACGAAGTCGCGGGCGGCCGCTAGTAAGCTATATTGTGGTAAAGTTTCATTCAAATCCATTCAGTAGTTTTTACGTGAAAGAGTAACAAACATCCATACATCCATACTTACAAACTTTCGTCTTTATAATAGTAGTAGGACTGACCTGTGTTCGCAGTGTTTGCAGAAGCATCACCTACAATTGTACTGAACCCCGATCCTAAAGGCGCGTCCACAAAAAGCAAGTTGAACTCGTTCACCTGGAACAAAGAAAAAGTCTCCTATTAACAGCAAAGTATTTCCTGTCAAATTATTATTATCTAGTGGCCCGCCTTCACTTCCTTTCGGGACAGTAGTTCCAATGTCTACCAACAGATGGCGCTGGGCGTTGATTGTATCGCGCAAGTGTTTCGTGATTTTGGTTTACCTATAAGCCCTGGCGTGGAATATGAGATTAACCTCTCGTCTTAAACGCTGATTAAACGCTCTTTATAAATAGTATTCGCAGACGACATCGTCATCCAGCCTGGCTGAATCTTCTAAACACATCGGTCTTCGGATGAACTTGGATAAAACCAAGGTCATGTTCAACGAGCTTGTTGATCCGGGACCGGTCGCTGTTATTGGAGTACCTCTCGAAGTTGTCCAGGAATATGTCTATCTAGGACAAACGCTCCAATTAGGCAAAAACAACTTCGAGAGAGAAGCCAACAGAAGAATTCAGCTAGGCTGGGCAGCATTTGGTAGGCTTCGTCAAGTCTTCTCGTCACCCATCCCTCAAAGTCTTAAGTCGAAAGTCTTCGACCAGTGCGTCCTTCCGGTCATGACTTTTATGGTGCCGAGACGTGGACACTCACGGCTGGACTAATCCAGCGGTTCAAAGTCGCTCAAAGAGCTATGGAAAGGGCTATGCTAGGAGTATCTTTGAAGGACCGCATCAGAAATGATGTAATCCGACGGAGAACCCAGAGTCACCGACATAGCCCACCGAATTAGCAAACTGAAGTGGCAGTGGGCTGGTCACATTAGCCGCAGAACTGACAACCGTTGGAGCCATAAAGTCCTTGAGTGGAGACCGCGACTCGGCAAACGTAGTGTTGGACGCCCTGCTACAAGATGGGATGACGACATTCGAAGGCTGGCTGGAGTAAGCTGGATGAGAGTGGCCGAAAATCGGGAGCGGTGGCGTGCATTAGGGGAGACCTATGTCCAGCAGTGGACGAGCGTGGGTTGCTGATGATGATGATGATGATGATAAATAGTATAATAATAATAGAAGATAACTTGACAGAACGGTCAAACGACACCAAGATTCAAGCTTGGCTGGGCGCAGCGTGGTCCAGGAAAACCAACGACAGAAGAAAGTGGAGAGAATTTGAAGACATTTTGCTCTACAGGGGCAAATACATGCTGCTGAACAAGAAGAAAAATAATGACAAATCTTCAAGAACCAAGGGCTAAGAGTGTTTTATATTCCTTTTGGGATCGGGGATCTTTTAAAGAAATTGCATCAACTTGGAGTCGTGGAGTAAGGTGATAGATCGGCTTTTGGAAGCTGCTTAATCAGATAAAAATACACGTATGTTCCATGATTGTGTATACCTAACAAAAGTACCACATTTTACCCAGGAGTCGTTCCTTCTGTTCAAGCTTAAGTCGAAGGGGCCGAGCATCCCGAAGTTGGCGAGCAGGCTGGGCGGTAGGCCCACCACGCCGTCCAGCCACAGCACCAGGGGCCGCGTCTCTGGACCCTCGGCCAGAGTGGGGTAGAACCACCAGAACATCTCGCCGCTGCCGGGGATCTTTGTGAAGGCCGCTCTGTGCTGGACGCCACCGAAACCCTCCCCTTCTAGGGCTGGAATTAAAAAGACGTAGGTGAGGACTACGGTTGGGTTTTGGTTGGTCGGTACGGTTGGGTTTTTAAACTGTAAAACTAGGTACAGTCAACTCCAAAAATATGTATAGTATGTATACACTTTAGGACCTTGTCACAATACATATACATAAGAACGACTTCTACTTTCTTATACATTAAGCATTGTGACAAGGTCCTAAAGTGTATACATATTTTTGGAGTTGACTATACCTACTTAATAAGAGCGCTGTTGGAATCAGTTTTTCAAACGCTTTAATTATGGAATTGTGATCTAGAGATTATACGAGTACATAACGATGTTGGTGGCCTAAAAACAAGCATCGCACTTTACTTACTTAAGTAAGTAATTCGTTGTTGTTTGGCCCCGGTCAAAAGTTTCTTATTAAGTAAGTTTAATTTAAATAAAAGAGGCAAAATGCATCTTTTGAGCTTTTTGTCGAACTAATGTTTTGTTTAATATCCCCATCATACTCGTACAATCGCTGCAATAAATTGGCGTCGAAAATATTAATTAAAACATGCATATTAAAATTTGTTAATTACACTCGTACATGGCCTGTATCAATTGTACCTACCTACTTATATACAAATGTTTCACCTTTTGGACTAGAAGGTGATAAGAACGATGAATATACATATATTAAGTTTGAATGTAATTTTTCATTGATCACCACAACAAACGTCATCGTTACACCATCAGCTGCCACTCCATGTTTCTTAGCTTGTAGGTTCTTTAATCCTCTGATACTCGTTGGTACCTACTTACATAGGTATATGCCAATACGTAATTAAATAACAAACTCTCAGAGAAAAGTTTGCAAAATAAGATTTTGCTGCACCTGCTCTAGTTTAAAATGCTAAAGACAAGATTAACATGTTATCCTAATTTATTGATTAAAAATCCAGCTATACAATTGATTAAAAGTTCGTTAGATTCACACTGATCCACTAGTCTCAATCTTAGTCATTTTGTCCTATGAGTACCTAAAGCTAATCAGCTGGGAGCATCTCCCAGCATACCCAGACCTGTTTTTAGAAATTGATTTTGATTTTAAATGACTCGACCGGGAATCGAACTCGGGACATTCTGTAATAGGGCGCGTCACGGAAGCTACAGTTGTACTTGGTCAAAATATGGTAGGTACGTGGACATAGACATACGTATGGTCTCAAAGCGTGGCACCTCGTCATCCCCTCGGGTCACAAGCCACCAGATCAAGGTGGCTACGCCAGCAGCCACCGCGGCGCCGGCCAGCACCGACAACACGATTACACTCCTCCTCACCATACTGCCACTTGCCAATGTGTAAAAATAATGTGTGTCGCTGTATTCGCTTCGTATCGGCTCACCTATGAATTTTCATAATGATATGTTCCGCTATCTTTTAGGAGCTTGATAAAAAGATTAAACCACAATTTCACGATTCTCACCTAATTTATGGGTACATAATAGATAACTAAGTTAATTTTATCCATATCTATGATCTGATAAACATAAATATAAGAAATATCTACCCATGTACCCGTGCCTGAATGCTTGAGTTTTCTTTGACTGGTTGACTTTCTGGTCTTCTGACACCCGTGGATGCATTTTGAGTGCTCTCCTCACCTAGCAGATGAGCCCGTGTCACCGTGTGTAGTGTAGCAGACAAGCAGACGGATCACCTGATGGTAAGGGACCGCCGATTTATCTATGGAGTCTCAAATGCGCTGTCAATCTTTTAACCCCTTTTCCCCCGATTGGGCCCCCGGTACCCTCACTCAGACGACGAAACAACGCAGGCGCTGCTTCACGCAAAATTACGTGATTTACCTAAGAACGGCATCTCTTTAAATATCTTTTGGTACATACAGAAAATGTACGCCTACCTAATCTTATTGAAATTTTTTTGTCGGCATACATACCAGAAGTAGGTAGGTAGATACCTATCTACCATATTGTAATTGTTAAAAATACCTTTGAATATGTAGTGACAATTTGATCAAATAGTGTGTGTGAATAACATTCCTAATAAGTGGTAAAAAGACAAATTTCAACGGATTTAGGTACCTATCCAGTTTAATCCTATGATCACCTAATTGACTGGTCATGCACGGTGAATGGAAAAAGTTAGACGGAAATCGCAGGCCATCGCGAGTCACGTAGCATACCTACCTAAGTTTGGCTGCAAGTGATAATGAAACTAATGCGGCCTTAAAGTCAGGTTGGATAACGCTTTATATAGGTACATACAAAGCATGTACCTATATACACGTTGGTCAAAACGTGACGTCTAAGTGAAAAATGAGTGGCTCCGCCAATCAAGATTTCCCGAAATTTCCCTAAAGACGATCAGCGAGTTTTTGTTGTTTCGGAAAATGCGGAAATTTTCGTTTTAATTTTGTTTAGTTTTCTAACTTGACACGTCCGGTGGCACCATTGCTAAAGTGGCTCGAACTTACGTCCAGCCAAAAGCAAGGAAACCATGTACGTGGCAATCAATTATATACTTTTTTTATAAGATTGAGTTTTTAGACTTTTTGACAAAATAATTCA
This sequence comes from Cnaphalocrocis medinalis, assembly GCA_014851415.1. Lineage (NCBI taxonomy): Eukaryota > Metazoa > Arthropoda > Insecta > Lepidoptera > Crambidae > Cnaphalocrocis > Cnaphalocrocis medinalis. The sequence goes on from JABMDO010001119.1 coordinate 23,079, forward strand.
CGGTACATCAACCGTGGGAGAACACGTTCATTAATGGGCCGGCTCGACTGGAGAGATACCACGACCTCATAGAAGACCGGCGTCTAGGTGTTTGCGCTGTGTTTCGTCGAGTTAGTGAGGGCATGGAGGCCCAATTGGGGGGTTAAAGGTTGGCATCGTACTTGTGATTCTACTGGTGTTGCAGGTGTCTATGGGCGGCGGCAATCGCTTGCCATCTGGCGAACCGGTTGATATTTAAAATTTTAAATTACGTTTGAAATAAATGAGCATTAGTATTTACTAAATTTTATTTTTATTTAGATAGATCTTTTATTTAGATAGTCTAAAATTAAAACAGTAATATCCTGAATTATGGAAGTGGGAAAGAAGTCATGTCACGTAGAAAAGCATTTGTTCCAGCAGGGTTGTCTCTCGGTACCTGCAAAAATATAAGTATAAATAAAAATACAATTTTAACTAAAAATTATATAAGTAGGTTCCTATGTCTGCTGTCGCTCGTCCATTAAGTTTGTTGAATTTTCATTAATTATATGGTTCATTCTCTGACAGGGACCATAGACCTGAAACGTTTCTTCCCCCTCTTTTTAGTAAAAGCAAACACCAAATTTGTAAAGATAGCTGTAAAACCCGATTTACAGGATAAAATTTTCTCTTCTTTTTTCTCTCCTAAAAAATTGGACTTTTGCAGATTTCATAGTGTACCACTGGACCGACGATGTCTAAACGTCTACTTACACTATGGCCCGCTACATTGATCCAGAAGAACCTCAAGTTGCCGTAGGACTTGTAGTAGCCTTCCAGCTTGCCATTCTCCCAAATGGGCAGACGGGGGGCGTTCCGGTACCCCTCGGCCCCGGGCCACTCTAGGCGGTCTACCCACAAAATCTGACCTAGAGTAGAAAAAGTTTTGTTTCATCTAATCTACAACTCTAATAGTATAGATTAACTGCCGCACTCAGAGACGTTAATTAAACCTTAATTGTCACTTAAGTCAAAATATTGACCTTTATATTCTATCCATAATTAAGATAATGAACATTAAGGTTAAATGACGTCTCTGAGTGCGCGGCAGTAAGTGTAGGTAAATAAACAAATGCAATTCGTTCAAAACGTTGCCGCGTTTAGTAAATTTGAGTTGAGTGATCGATCAGCCACCTAGTGCTCAAATGTGTGGACAAACACGAGTGCACTCTCTATTTCTTGAAAAACGACGGAAACCGGACGGAACCCAGTTTATTTGGTCGCCGTGTTATAAGAGCTTTTTTACGAATTTATGATTTTCTCCAAATAAATATATTCCAAATTATGGGTGAAAATTAGTTTCCGATACACCCTGTAGAAATGCGATCAGTACCTACATACACAGAGCACATCAAGATGTTATCTCGGAGAAGAGTGGTAGAAATTAAATTTAAATAAAAATCAAAAACAATCACAGCACTCACTAACCTGGAGTAGAGCAGATAAGATCCATGTTTCCATTGTACTTAGTTATTATTATATCGGTCTCGTTCAAGAGCTTTTCAACTGAAATGAGTTAATAAGCATTGTATTATTACTCTATTTTACTTTTACACACAAAGTTATTTACTTATTACCTTTTTCCCAATCCCCTATTGCAATATCCCAAGAACAAACTCCTGTAAAAGTTGGAAGCTCTACACTGGAAGTTGTAGACGAATATATTTACCTCGGACAAAAAGTGCAACTTGGTAAGTCTAACTTCCAGAAAGAGGTCGACCGGCGAATCCAACTCGGCTGGGCAGCGTTCGGGAAGCTACGCAGCATATTCTCGGCTCATCTACCACAGTGTCTGAAGACGAAAGTCTTTAATGCGTGTGTATTGCCAGTGATGACATACGGAACTGAAACGTGGCCGCTTACAATGGGCCGCTTAAGAAGGCTCAAAGTCACTCAGAGGGGCAATGGAGAGGGCTATGCTCGGAATCTCCTTGCGTGATCGTGTCCGAAATGATGAGATCCGCAGGAGATCTAAGGTCACGGACATAGTCCAAAGACTTGCGTGGCTGAAGTGGCAATGGGCAGGGCCCATTGCGAGGAGAACAGACGGCCGTTGGGGTGGAAAGGTCCTTGAGTGGAGGCCACGCGCAGGAGGCCGCAGTCGTGGCAGGCCTCCCACCAGGTGGACCGACGATCTGGTAAAGGTCGCGGGGAGTCCATTGGATGCGGGTGGCACAGGACCGATCTGTATGGAGAAACTTTGGGGGAGGCCTATGTCCAGCAGTGGACGTCTATTGGCTGAAATGATGATGATGATGAAGAACAAACGCCTCTCATTGATTCGGCGGTGGAACGGACACGTCTTGCTATAGCCGCTTCTATAGTCTACATTAAGGAGTGTTATATCTATGATGATTTAAGATTGGTCTTAATTTTACCATGTTATCATTTGTTCAAAACTTGTAGACTGTTTTTTTATAAGTAAATATTGCACTTAAAAAATTTTTTTTGCACTTAAAAATTGGTAGTACAGCCACCCGGACTGTGGAAGGTTGTGGGTTCGAGTCCCACCTGAACCCCCCGAAAATTTTTTAAGTGCAATATTTACTTAAGAATAAATTTGCAAAGAATGCTATACCAAAAATAAAAATTATTCGTTTAGCAGTTTCATCTTAACTAGTGGTCAAATATTTGCAATAATGTTTCCACTGGATATTGTATATGTATACCTACAATATTGATGAGACTATCGTCAGCTCATGGCGAGTTAAGCACTTACGAAATTCGTTGGCTTAGTAAGGGGTTCGGCTAGTATAATTGGTAGTACAGCTACCGGACTGTGGAAGGTTGTGGGTTCGAGTCCCACCTGAACCCCCCGAAAATTTTTTAAGTGCAATATTTACTTAAGAATAAATTGCAAAGAATTGCTATACCAAAAATAAAAATTGTTTTTTTATATCCTACGTCTGTGGTAAGTAAGCGTGCGGCTCACCTGATGGTTAGCGTTTACCGCAGCCTTTGGAGTGAAAACTCCTTTTTTGTAGAACCTTATGCTGTATACCCCTGGGAAAACCGATAGAACCTCATTCCATAGCCATAAGCGTTGGCGGGAGGAAATTCCTCTGGAAACTTGGTTCGTGATATAGTCCGCGGCATCTAACAATAGAAATAGAAATAGAAATAGAAATAGAAATAGAAATAGAAATAGAAATAGAAATAGCCGATGGTCGTTAGTTTGCGCACTTGTAAAAAAGAAGACTTTCTACTAAAATTGGTTTCTGCGCACTCAATGTCATTGCCCTTTCGGCCGCATTGGCAACCAAGTTTGACAACCAGTTGCCGAAGAAGAACTGACGTTCTTGCTACTCAACCAGTTGCCAAAAACGATAGGTTTTTCTTTTTTCGCTACTGGTTGCGTACAAAGAATTATTTTATTACTAAGGTTACGTAAGACGAATTTTAATTCTCAGTTCACAACTAATAAGTAGAGGGTGTTCTCTTTTGTCTGTAAATTTGGGATTTTAATTTATATATGTCAAATATAAAAAAACAAGTATATAAGAAAAACATTGATTTGTTTTCACGATTTTACCTATTTATTTGAATGTTCACATGTTTTCTCATATTCACTTGTTGTTCGTTTGTTACAGTATTTCTTATGTTAACTTTTCTCTATTAATTGATTTTAGCATAACTTTTTTTATTTGTTATTAATTGCAATATTAATTTTCTCATCAATTTTCGCATACTCCTTTTTTTCTGCTTTTTTTAAATTGTAGCATGTTGCTTCTCTTTCCAATATATCATGCAACTGTGCTAGTGTTGGAAATTTATGCCCAATATAATTATTTATCTTTCGATGCCAACCTTCTATGTTATTATTAGATCTAATTTTTATCCTTTTCGCAGCGACATGACACATAAAAAATATTTTTTGAAACCTCTGCTTTTGAAAATATTGGTTAAATTTCGTAACATCTTCCCCAGAGTGGCTCTTTGCCATCACATATCTATATATCCTTCGTTCAAATATTTGGAGGTCTTTGCCAGGCAGTGGGTCATTATACAAGAAAAAAAATTAATTACTATCCAAACTTTTAAGCTCGTCTCAGAATCTGTAAGTATAGGTACAACTCTTTCCAAGAAAGATTAGTCGAACTACGACAAAACATTTTGAACTTCTCATACTATAGGTACCGATCACGTGATCAGTCTGCTTTTATGAAAAGTAAAAAAAAAATACTTAAGTAAGTCGACCCATGTTTCTAGGAGAAAGCTGTTCATTTACACATTCTGAGTCTGAGGAAAATGCACCTTGTATAATAAAGCTGATACTTTACTTTAAAAAAATAAACCAAACCTACTCCTTCTTAAAACTGTGCGTTCTTGAGCGTACTCCTTCTTAAAAGGCCGGCAACGCATCAGCGACCTCTCTGATCTCGCAGATGTTCATGGGCGGCGGTGATTACTTACCAGCAGGTGACCCTCTTGCTCGTTTGCCGCCTCTAGTATAAAAAAAAAACCATTTAACATTTTTGGAGAATCATCTTTGATAATAGGGGGGTAAAATTGTATTGAGTTTTGTTTATATAAGTTACTAGCGGCCGCCCGCGACTTCGTCCGCGTGGAAAAGTTACTTTTTACCCCACTTTTAACCCCTTACAACCCCTTTTTCGCAATAAAAAGTAGCCTATGTCCTTTCTCAGGGTCTAGACCATCTGTATACCAAATTTCATTTAAATCCGTTCAGTAGTTTTGGCGTGAAAGAGTACAGACAGACAGAGTTACTTTCGCATTTATAATATTAAGTATGGATAATGTTGGATTTTGATATAGTAGGTTCCTAGCATTAAACAAAAATAAATTATGTATCATTTTTGGAAATTTAACCTTGGAGGGGATTTGGCTACGGGTTGAGTAGTAAGAAAGTTAGTTCTTTTTTGGCAACTGCGAGTTTCACAACCAGGCAGATGTGAAGAAAGAAAAACCTATCGTTTTTGGCAACTGGTTGAGTAGCAAGAACGTCAGTTCTTCTTCGGCAACTGGTCAAACTTGGTTGCCAATGCGGCCGAAAGGGTCATGGCTATTGTTTCATGCTGCAGACTATACCACAGTAATTAATATAACTTACTTCCTTTAGTGACTGGCTTCATAAAATCAACGCGAAGGGTATCGAACACTCCAATGCTTCCCCAAGTCACATGGGCGGGGATGCCTAGAGCCTCCTTCACCAGGGTGTTCATCAGCTCTTCGAGCTGGTACACATGCTGCTTGCTACTCGATCCATCCTCCATCATCATGCTTTTGGCAAAATCTAATTTAAATACAAGTACAGTATTACAAAATGATCTGCTGTAACATAATATTTCGTAGCACCAAAAGTCCCCGTTAATCTTCTATACTATTTATAAAAAGATAACTTCGGCAACGACAAGGCCACAGGTAAACCGAAAACACGAAACGCTTGCGCGATGTAATTGGACACAGCACCATCTATTGGTTCATTTCTGAATTACGGTCCCAAAGCGAAGTGATGGCTGACACATACGTCATACTTGTGTACAGGTGCCGCCTCTGGGGACTGGTCTGCTCTGGTTTACCTCATTTTTAGCTTTTAACATTTTCTTCATCTTGAGTAAGTATTGGACTGTAGGAGGTGGTATGAGGAAAACATAGAGAGAGGGCGCTAGCGTCACGTAAAGAACCGATCTGTGAAGTTATTTAATAAAAAAATTGAAAAGTGTATCAATATAAACAAATACATATCACGTGCGTGAGTTACATTCCAAATAACAAGGATAAGTGTTATCTACGATATAAATAAAGGATTTATCGTATAAAATCAAGAAGAAAATTCTGCCTTGTTTGTTGTCATCTTTCCAAGAAAATACTGTGCTATCACCACTGATATCAAGAAAAATAATCGCAGAAGAAAGATATCTCAGAAAAGGAAGCTATTCATATCGAAAGGTACTTTATTCCGATTATTAGTAGTAAAAGTAACCTTAAATAATAAAGAAAAATTTTTGAAACCCGCCCTTTTACTTACAAATAAAAAATTTGTGCTGCCATCTAACCACCAGCACCTTAACTAAAATAAGGTCGAACCAAACAAAACATAAAGGTTCATGTTCAAGTTGAAGAGGTTGTAGTCAAATAAATTTTCGAGATAATACCGCAGGTTGACCATAGAGGGCGTTAAATACCAATATCGAATATGGATCCAATGGAGCCTACCTGCGCTGGATGTCACCAAAAATTGCCTAGAAAAGAATTTCTAACTTGTATATTTTGTAAAATGTCTTACGACCTGGAATGCGCTAATGTGTCTAGTAAGCGTTTTTACAATACAATGTCGGCGGAAAAAAAGGAAATATGGAAATGCCAAGCTTGTTATTGTAATCTACCAAAATCTGACAACACTAACACCCCAATACGCCCCCGTGATCGCGATTTACTAATTCGGTCACCGACTGATGAGGTAACAAATATCACCATAAGAAAAAAGTGCAATCAGACCAGCGATATAAGTGCTGATGAAATAAGTTTACTGGGCGATACAATCAACAAAGACGATAGCGTATTCCCCAAAATGCAATTAAATGAACCAATATTAAACAACCTAAGTGAAATCATCCACCTACGCCTACAAGAAAATAACATATCTATAATTAAAGAATTAAAAAACACGATACAAACGGAAATTCATAACGCAATTTCTAAATTTAAAGAAGATATGAAACAAAAAACGACAGAACTATTTAAACAAAACGATACAAGGAAGCAAGAAATAGAAATCCTCAATAGGAAAATTGAAAGTATAAATGAAGAGAATGAAAAGTTAAAACAGGAAATGCTGAGTATCAAAAGTAAAATTAACCAAGATAGTATAATGAATACGGGAAGTCAATACTTAACTGAATTAAAAAATAAAAAAATTGTAATGTATGGATTACCTGAGTATAAAAATGAATCTGAGTGCGACCTTTACAACAGACTGACGGATGTTTTTTATAACATCTTAAATATTGATATAACCGGATATATTGAAGATGCATATAGGCTTGGGAAAAACTACAGCAAAAACAGACCATTAGTAGTGGAACTGATTAGCAAGAGAATGAGACGACTTCTACTGGAGAACAAACAGTACTTCAAAGGGACAGGTTTATTTATCAGCGAACTCTTAGATCTCAATGAACAAAAAGAAAACAAAAAAATGAGAGAAGAAATGTTTGAGGCTCGAAAAAAGGGATACTACGCTGTAATTATAAATAAAACACTATACATTGATGGAAAAATGGTGAAGAAAATGAACCAAGACCCTGAAAAACATACACAAGAGGAAAAAAATTATGATAATTATAGTAAAAATGCACAAAGGAACAAAATATCAAGAGAAAAAGAACACCCTAATCAGTTTTTTCGACCAAACAGACCCACCCTTTAAAGCGCTGTTTCAGAATATGCAAAGTTTATACAACAAGCGAGACACACTTGAAGCATTTATACATCAAGATACTACTTATCAAGCGCTATGTATAACTGAAACATGGCTAACTCCCCAAAAACTGGCTATGATACAGTTAAGTAACTATAAACTCGCAGCATCTTTCTGCCGAAAATTTCGCACTGGAGGAGGTGTTTGTATATTTCTACAAGATAACCTAGAATACATAGAAAAAGAAGAAATAGCCAAAATGTCAATAGAATATGTAATGGAAGTATGTGCCGTTGAGTTACCTAAAGAAAATATATTATTATTAACTATATACTGGAATAGGAGAGAGGAAGAGTTATTCTATAAACAAATAAAACTTATTTTAAAACATATAAATGATAAGTATTCTAAGTACAATATTATTATAGGAGGCGATTTGAATATTAATATATTACAGAAAAACATAAAATCTAACAAATTGATTGATCTCATGTCTGAGTATAATTTCACACAACACATTAAAGGCCCCACCCATGTCACAAGCAATGTAGCTACATGTTTAGATCTAATATTTACAAATTTTAATACAATCAACTTACACACTACCATAGAAGACTTAGGATTCTCCGATCATATGGGAACAGTAATAAACATGAATATTCGCCAAAACCACACACGTAAAGTAAAATGGATCATTAAAAAAAGAATATTTAACAGTAAAAACATTGATAAATTTAAATCGGAACTATATACAATAAATTGGGACTCAGTTCTAAAACACGATCTTAATATAAACCAAAACTATAATTCATTTCTCCATACTTTAAAAACCATACTAAATAAATGTATACCCCAACAAACAATCAAACTAAAATGTCACTATAAAAAGCATTGGCTAACTGTGGGAATACGGAATTCATGTAAGCATAAAAGATTATTAAAAATAATTTCATCTAAATATAATAATTCTACATTAAATCAACACTATAAGATATACGAAAAAACCCTTAAGAAAACAATAATTACAGCAAAAAAGCTCGAATACATAAATAAAATATCTAAGTCTACTAATAAAGTAAAAGCAATGTGGAGTATAGTTCACGAGAGAACAAACAAAAAAACTGTTAAAGACAAGCAAAATATAAAGTTGAACTTAAATAATAATTTGATCACGGACCCCCAATTAATTGCTGATAGCTTTAGTGATTTTTTTGCGTCTATAGGGCAAAGCCCAAATGCAAACTGTAAAACTGGTCGCCCAGTCCTACATTCCACCGAAAATTCTCTATTTCTTAACCCAGTAACTCCCACTGAAATAAACAAAATTATAAAAAAACTGAAAAGTAAATTAAGCCATGGAATTGATGAGCTCCCCCCTGTATTAATTCGACAGTGTGCAGACGAACTTACTGAACCATTTTGTTATCTAATTAATCAGTCTTTTAGAGAAGGTGTTTTTCCCGACCTTCTAAAAGTATCAATAATAAAACCTATACACAAAAAGAACACAAAAACAGATATTAATAACTACCGCCCCATATCTCTATTACCTACAGCTGCAAAAATATTCGAAAAAGCCATGAGTGACCGTGTTTATAAATTTTGTGAGAAATATAAAATATTTAACGAAAGTCAAAATGGCTTTCGTAAAAATCGCTCCACTACTCTAGCAATATATAAATTTATTCAGGAAGCATATAACTTAATTAATAACAAACAATATGCGATAGGAATATTGCTAGACATGACGAAGGCGTATGACACAGTTCAATATAAAATATTATTAAATAAGTTACATGGTATAGGTATTAGAGGATTGTGCCATAAATGGTTTGAGTCTTACCTGCAAAAAAGAGAGCAATTCGTTGAAATAGAATACTTTGATTACCAACTAAAAACAATATCTAAAATTCGGTCTAAACGCACAGCCATAAATGGATCAATCCCGCAGGGAAGTGTCTTAGGATGCCTCTTGTTCCTCATTTACATCAACGATCTGGCCGACGCTATAGACCACCCATGTGTCATGTTCGCAGACGATGTCTCAATACTAACATCAAGCCAAAACAGCGTTGGTGTGAATGAGAAACTAAGAATGATCATGACTAAAACGGAGAAGTGGATGGATGAGCATAATTTGCAAATAAATTTTTCAAAAAACAATCTGACATACGTATTATCAAAGGTTTGTTTCTTTTATTATACGTTACTATTACTATCGTACAGGAAGAGAAAAACTAAGGAGGCCAGGCTCAAAAGTTTGAAAAAAAAAGCACTTATTCACCATATATGCATTCATTTCATTAGCACAAGGGAAAACCTTAGTTTGGGGCCAGGACAATGGTATGTGATGTTGTCTCAATTTATTCACCATCATCATCGCATTAAAATGGTGGATCAAAACAAGCCAATGCAAGCCAAGTATGGCCGTGTAAACGAGATAGACAAAAATTCCATTCGCAAACATTCGTCTAGCGTAGATTTTCGATCATAAAAACCCTAGATTTAGTATGAATGTAAAATTGTCGCTGTCAATGAGCGCTATTTGTCATTTTGAAATTTAAACTACCTAATTACTATGGCTTAGGGTCGAAAATGAAATATCTACTAAATTTAGTTTTACGACCTCGACGGCAAATTCGAAATTCAAATATCAAGGTACGAGTATAGTAGCTGTAATAATAATGGACTAGGGTCAAAAATAAAATGCCACATTTGTTTTCACCTCGGAAATAAATTAATATATGTGTATTTAGAGACTAATCACTGAGCGTAGATTTACCTTGTAATTTGGTGTTCAATTATGTGACGTATAAAAAAAAACCACACCAGTGCGAGTCGGGCTCGCGCACAAAGGGTTCCGTAGCAGCAAATATATAAACTTAACCAAAATTACAGT
>JABMDO010001120.1:0-18259 GCA_014851415.1 Cnaphalocrocis medinalis
AGGTTTGTTTCTTTTATTATACGTTACTATTACTATCGTACAGGAAGAGAAAAACTAAGGAGGCCAGGCTCAAAAGTTTGAAAAAAAAATGCACTTATTCACCATCATATATGCATTCATTTCATAGCACAAGGGAAAACCTTAGTTTGGGGCCAGGACAATGTATGTGATGTTGTCTCAATTTATTCACCATCATCATCGCATTAAAATGGTGGATCAAACACAAGCCAAATGCAAGCCAAGTATGGCCGTTAAAACGAGATAAGAACAAAAATTCATTCGCAAACATTCGTCTAGCGTAGATTTCGATCATAAAAACCCTAGATTTAGTATGAATGTGTTAAAATTGTCGCTGTCAATGAGCGCTATTTGTCATTTTGAAATTTAAAACTACCTAATTACTATGGCTTAGGGTCGAAAATGAAATATCTACTAAATTTAGTTTTACGACCTCGACGGCAAATTCGAAATTCAAAATATCAAGGTACGAGTATAGTAGCTGTAATAATAATGGACTAGGGTCAAAAATAAAATGCCACATTTTGTTTTCAACCTCGGAAATAAATTAAATATATCCATTGTGTATTTAGAGACTAATCACTGAGCGTAGATTACCTTGTAATTTTGGTGTTCAATTATGTGACGTTATAAAAAAAAAACCAGCCAAGTGCGAGTCGGGCTCGCGCACAAAGGGTTCCGTAGCAGCAAATATAATAAACTTAACCAAAATTACAGTTAAATCAACCTATCTCAAAAACTATAAGAGATACTTTGATCAAACCAAAAATCGTTGAAAGAGTTAATTAGCATGCATCACCTCTGTTAAACCTGCATGGTTATTAAATTGTCAAAGCCAACACGGCATTCAAATTTTAAATATAAAAAAAAATTAATAAAAACAACAGTGTGTCATAGATATCGTGTATGTCAAGAATAACAGCAAGTTATAACTAAAACTAAATGTTTTCATTTCCTGCCTCCTATCCCTAAAACAGAAGGTTATGGGCAGCGCAACGCATTGAAGAGCGCAAATTACACAAATAACGTGCTATGGATAACCCATCGGTGCCTCACGGCACTCGGCACGAATCCCATGGTGTCTCCATCAACAAGTTGAACGGAAGAAATTTCAACATAGGAGGCAGGATATGAAAACATTTAAGTTTTACTGTCAAAGACCTTGGAGTATGCAAGGATTGTCTTGGCATGAGAGTACACCAGACTGCTGGTAATATTTATTTGGATCAAACCAAATATATCGAAAATCTATAAATAAATTTGGCAATGACAGATGCATTATCTGTTCACCACCCCTTTTGAACCCGGTTCTAAAACTGACTGTCCTAACAAGGAAGAGGACAATCCAGAACTACCGTACCAGGAGCTTATCGGCTCACTAATGTACATTGCGATATGTACTAGAACCCGACATTGCCCATGCGGTCTCATACCTCTCTCAGTTCAATGCACATTACGAGGGGGTACACTTCAGGGCCGCTAAGCGAGTTCTTCGCTACCTGAAAGGGTCCAAAAGCACTTCGGCTGCATTTCACCGAACAGCCCAGTTCTGTCCAGTAGGATACGTGATCGGACTATGAAACAATCTTGGTGGACCGTAGACATTCACAGGGTTCGCTTTCCTGATGAGTGGCTCTCCAATCTCTTGGGAAGCACGCAAGCAGCGTACTGTCGCGCTTTCTACCACGGAAGCCGAGTACATGGCTTGGCTGAAGCTTGTAAGGAGGCAATATACTCCAGTCACTCATCAGTGAAATCTTCATCATCGGCCCATCCCATCGTCATCCATACCGACAATCAAAGTGCACTGAAGCTCGCTCACAATCATACATTCCATTCACGCACTAAACATATGACATTCAGGCACCACTTCATTCGGGAATCACTTTCACACCATAATATCAACCTAGTGTATATATCTACCCACGACATGATCGCCGCATTTTCAGCTAACCTTTGCCGAAACTGAAGCATAACAAATGTACAAGTAGGGTTAGTTTTATGTATAGTGTAAGTCGCGTTCAGAATATTTTTTTTGTAATCATGTTTTGGTGTAGATAGTTGATAGGTGTGTAAAGTAGGTTTAGGTGTTTTTATACAGGATGTTTTTTTTTGTGTGCGTTTATATATAGGGTGTATGTGTGTGTATTGTATATAGGGTGTGTTTGTGTTTTGTACGTGCTGTATTTTGTTCGGGTCTTCTTTTATACAGGATGTTCGCTTTGCGGGGGGGTGTTAAACCTGCATGGTTATTAAATTGTCAAAGCCAACACGGCATTCAAATTTTAAAATAAAAAAAAATTAATAAAAACAACAGTGTGTCATAGATATCGTGTATGTCAAGAATAACAGCAAGTTATAACTAAAAACTAAATGTTTTCATTTCCTGCCTCCTATCCCTAAAACAGAAACCTCTATTTTTTTTAGAATTTTATACCCCGTAGTTATAAAAATAGAGGGGGGGGGGACATACTTTTTACGACTTTGAGAGCTGATATCTCAAAAACCGTTCACTTTAAGAAAAATGTTTTTTAGAAAAACTTTATATCATTTTAAAAGACCTTTCCATTGATACCCCACACGGTATGTACATCGAAAAAAAAAATTTCATCCCTCAGTTACATGTATGGGGGGCCCCACCCCCAATTCTTTTTTTTACTATTTAGTGTCATATTTTTGTAGCGGTTCATACAACACATATTCCCATCAAATTTCATCACTGTAGTACTTATAGTTTTCCGAGTAAATCGGCTGTGACAGACGGACAAGACGGACAGACGGACAGACGGACATGACGAAACTATAAGGGTTCCGTTTTTGCCATTTTGGCTACGGGAACCCTAAAAAGTACGTGTAACCTACAATTAATAATAATTTAATTCCGTCTTCATGGTGCCCCTACACCTCGTAAGACGCACATACACTGTGCTAATTAGTTGCGAAACTCCGTAATAGCTTAGTAATTTCGCACAAGCGTCGGCGCCCTAATTCAACTGCGGTGACTAATTGCCGATGAGAAAACCCTTTGATATGACCTTGCACTACGAAGTTAACTAAACGACACTCTGTTTTTGTGATTATTACAAGTGAAAAGTGTTTCGCAGTTGAATTACGCAGAACGTAGTTTTTAGTTTACTAAAGACCTAGATGGAGGTTTCTTACATAGATATCAAAATTCAGTCAAAATTTGAGTATATGTACCTTTAACGTAATTTAAGAAATATAGCCAAAGTTATGGATTAATTTAAATCCTGGGAAGATCCATATTAATATCAACATTTGATGGAAACACGTACAAATAACTATACCCAATTAGAACCTCTATTGATGACGCATTTGTTAGTGACCTGCCCCATTTCCGAAAGTTGGATGAAAGTCGTTGGATGCTTCCGCTGGACAAACATTCATCTGATAAACATTATAACACCGCATATTATCTAGGTCAAATTTAGGAACTCATACGAACCATGATAATCTTACCTAATACCGACCTCTGGTCATGAGACCAGATAATTCAATTGCGAAAAATTTTACACTTTGAAAAAAAGGCTCGTATTTTTTCCAAACATCAAAAAGAAGAACTGATAAACTATTCTCATCCAAGCGAAACCTTTTATTTCAAATCTTTTTAGTCCCTGATTTTTGGTTAACGCAAAAAAGGACCAACCCGCAACCCGCAACCTTTCTGACGCCCCGATATACATATATCTCGTAATTAAAATACGTAGACTCATTGTGACTCGTCACTCGCTTGGAAACTCCGTAAGGCCGTGAAATATTTCCCGGAAATTGGGCTCAACAACTAGCTTTTAGGTCCCGCAAAAACCCAACCAAATGAACCCAAGCTTGGTAATAATAAATGTGATTGCGAGCTTAAAGTCGTCGTAATTTAGGGGCTAAATTCCCTTCCTGGTTCTAGATTAAATTGCACGGTGCAGTAATGGGCATGGGTGCACGTTTAGCGGCGAGTTAATTACAGCGATAATGGAAAAATCGATTTTAATAACATATTTCATCTTTCAAGATAAAATAGCGTCTATGGTTAGTTGTGGAATAAAAAATGAAAGGACATTTATTATTGACCATCACAACACAGGACACAGCATGACGAGACAGAGAAAAAGATATATCATTTGAATATAGAAATAGACGACCTGATAAGCGCAGTGGTTTAAGTACCGGTGTAGACGGGAGGGTCGTGGGTTTCCCGCACCAACAGTAATGTTTATTGATACAGATTCTTGTGTTGGTTTATTTTCTACACAATATAGACAAGGGAAAACCTTAGTTGGAGTACAGGACAATGTATGTGATGCTGCCTCAATTTATAATATTGTTGCGGGTACGGGGTACGTAAGATTCAAGTAAAATGCCAAAGTCACAAAAAGACAATTAATTTATTCGACGACTAACAAAACCACAATTAAAACACTAAATCACACTTAAACGCACTAAAACACTAAAATCTTCCTGAAATACTTCGCAGGTAATACACAAGATCACTCTTAGTTCGCAGGAGAATAATCGCTTTCCAAATTGGAACTCACTTCTTCGCTTTCCAAATCAGAACTCACTCCTTCGCTGTTCAAATCAGAACTGACTCGTCGGCTCGCCCGTCCCGCTTTTATACTAGCACAGGCGCGGGCGAGACCTTTCCAGTAACTTCCACAACTTTCTAGTAAGTCCTACTAGAATGTTCCAGAGTCTTCGGGGGATAGTTAGTACTAGGGCTTCGAGGGTCTTCTACACGTTTCTGGATGTGTGTCGAACATTCTCGAATGTTCGATAAGTCTCCATTTCCTTCGACGCGTGCGTTCGTCCGACGGTGCGTATGTGACGTAGTGCAAGGAAATATAAACCTTATCTTTGATAGAGATAAGTTCTAATTCCGCTTGCACGGTACCCCCATGGTCGTAACAATATTGTTCTGGTAGATCTTGTGCTGTCAATCTCTTCATGTTGGCATTTAAAAAAAAATTTAAGTAGCACAAATAGTTAAATATCATGACTAATTTATCTACATGATTTTATATCATTATTTTGACCAAAAGGTAAGCCATCTATCGAAACTGCGTCCCGAAACGAAGTGAAGGCGGGCCACTATACTATACACAGTCTATAATAATGCCCAATTCTAAAAAGCAATGCTCTTTCTTTATTATCACTAACATTAATATCTTTGTTGTCACTTCCCAGTGAGAAGACAATCAGATCGCGCACCTGATGGTAAATTACTCTGTTTACAAGACAAGACTTTTTTAATGTAGGTAAGAGGGAGACAAACAGCTGATTGTAAGTGATCACTGCCCATAGACACCTGCTACCACGGAGGGGGTTGCCGAACGATGGAGGCCTTTAGCAAGGGCTACGCTCTCATTTCTTAAACGTTTTGAAGAAAAAAAAACATATACCTAATAGTACCAGTTTACTTTAAATTTACACTCTGTGTTTGTTTTAGTTTTTTTTTGTAGGTTAACTAGGTGACTCCTCAGGGAAAGCATTTATTTCCATTTTCGTAACAGATTTTTCCAAGTCAAAAACAAAGTCATAGTGTTTATTGCGTTTGATGAATGTGATAGGTACAAGAAGTGAAGTGGAGAATAAAGAGTTAGGTTTAGTACACCATGCTCAGGCATAGCAACATCAACTTATTTAATTTTGATTGAAATATTGCAATCAAATCTGTAGTAAATATTCTAATTTTACAGGCAATTTCTTATTTTAATGTCAGTTAAAAAATATATATATAAATAATGCCTTACTTGAAGAATGACCAAAATAATGTTGGTTTTTCTGAAAAAAATCTTGTAGGCCCGATTTTCATTCAAATGCTTCAATTTTTTTGAGAACGGATCAATTACGACTTTATTTATTTATTTATTTATTTATTTAATCATGCAATTTGTAACATACTGGCTTACAGTTTCCCAAAACGCCAGGCTGCTTAGTTTACATAAAAAAGTAACAAGAACTTAATACTAAATTAAGTTTGTCAAAGATACAACAATATAAATGTCAATAATTCATAACTTAATGTCAAAATAATACATAACAATATTAAAGAAAATTCATGTGTCAAGAGTAGATTAAAATAATGTCAAATAATGATGTCAAATAATGAGTCTTAATAATACAATATTTGGCGTAACAACCGGTTCACATTTTATAAGTACAGTCAACGTATTTGTGGGCTTTCGTTAATAACAATGCAAAGTGATCAGCAAATAGGTCAATACTATAGTCACGAGCGAGCATGTCCCCAATGAGATTGAGTGCCCGGGCAGTAGGGGCATGTGCAGCGTACGCGGTGCGCGTCTGCGGCCGTCGCAACAGGCGTGGGTGCCGCCGTGGCGCGACAGTCCCTCTCTCGTCCCATCCCAGACGTTTAGGAGCCAATAGACCAACTTGAGCCAATATCGTTGGGCAATCTACTTTATTACGTATAATGGCCAAATAGTACGTCAAGAGTTGTAAAACTCTTCTAAACTCGAGACTATTCATATCTACCATACCCAAAACAAATAGAGATGGGTACAGATATGGATAGTGTCCGAACCTTTTCTTGTAGAGCCAACGAGCATACTTCCTCTGCACCCTTTCCAGTATTAAACGGTACTTGTCTTCATGAGGGGCCCAAACAATCGCACCGAATTCGAGTTTGCTGCGAACATAGGCATTGTATAGTACGGTGGCAACTCCCGGATTATCAAATTGTGCAGAGGTTCTTATTACAAAGCCTAAAGTTTTGCTTGCAGCTTTGCAAGCTGTGAAAACATGTTCGTGAAAGTCCAAATGTGAGTCCAATATTAGTCCTAAATCCCTAATACTACTTACCCTTCCCAAGGGCACGTCATGCAGAATATAATCATTGTCAAAGAGATCTCGTTTCCGTGAATACGTTATTATTTTACATTTTTCACTGTTAAAAGGAAGTCGATTTATTCTACTCCATTCATCTACAGCACAAATATCAGCTTGTAAAGCTTCAGTGTCGGACACAGTATTAATTCCCAGACTCAACTTAAGGTCGTCCGCAAACAGGAGACATCTAGATGAGCCAACACAATCAGGTAGATCGTTGATAAAGATCACAAACAGTATTGGACCCAAAGTACTACCTTGGCTAACACCCGATCTTGTGTAGTAGGTTTTTGAACTAAAACCGTCGACCCTCACAAATTGACACCGATTTCGCAAATAGCTGGAGAAAAATTCCAAAAGATTTGATGTAAATCCTATCTTTGCCAACTTTTGCAGTAGGATATCATTGTCTACTAAGTCAAATGCCTTTTTAAAATCAAAATAGGCAGTGTCCACCTGCCTACCAGCATCCATTTCGGTGTACGCGTAATCTACTTGGGCTATTAAGTTGGAAACAACAGATCGAGCCTTACGGAAGCCGTGCTGAGCATCATTCAAGGAATCACGAATCTGCTTGTTGATGTGGCAGCACATGATAACCTCGAAGATCTTGGCGAATACTGGTAGTACTGCTATTGGTCTGAAGCCAGATACATTGTTTCCCCGCATCACCCTTAGGAATTGGGGTCACCCTGGTCAATTTCCAAGCATCCGGATACTCCGAACGACTCAACGCCATATTATAAATAAATAACAGTGGCGTCACGAGAGCCGTACTGCAATCCTTAACAAGAAATACAGGGATGCTGTCCGGTCCTGTCGACGATCTCGTCTTTAGCCGTCTTACTGCTAGTCTCCAGTCGGCTTGACTGATCTCACCAATGGAAATACTATTGCAGCCGGAATCTCCTTTTTTTCCTTCCTCCTTTATCTGTGTCATAAGCTAGTCTTGGATAAAAATGGTACAATGATTCATAAGCTTTCAAGTGTAAATACAACAAGTATTTTGGTGTATAAAGTAGTAAGTAATTTGGTGTAACTACCCGGTGTTAAAAATACATTCCTAAATAATTTATTTTCCGAAAATACTTCAACCCGCGCATCAAAGGTTTAAAGCACTTAACTCGCTTTATTTATGCAAGTTTACCTTAAATGAGATTTAAAGTCTATCAATACCAACTTGAACCGCGAGCTGAGAGCCACTAATAAATAAATTAAATTAACTTCACGTCAGCTGGCTTTACTCGTCCAAAATTCACACAGTGAATTCAATGCAGATAGTTTCAATTAGTACTAGACAAAGCTTTTATCCGAGTATTCTAAAGTATCCCCAGTGGTTTCGAGCTAAATTGGATTTTCGAAATGACAAGCAATATTTGCGATTATAAAATTGTTCTCTGATGAATTAGTGATGTTACTCGATTCACTATTGCAAACAGTCGTAAGACAAAAATACATTTTGTGAGAAACATCATAAACACAAATTCATGCGAAGGCCAAATCAACCTATTTATAGAATGCTTTTGTATAATGAACCTCACGACTATATATGGCAATTAAGAACTAAGTTGCGAGACTTGCACTGCTTTATGTTTTGTCTATACCTAATAGTACACAATCGGTACAGAGTTCCACTTTGATTTTAAAAAAGCCGCAGTATTATTAACTTACCACTCAATGGATCAGTTTTTGATCAAAATTTATCAACAAAACCAGCTCAAGCGCCAAAAGTGCCAGGGCTGTACAAAATAAAATTAATTATATCTATAATAATATAATTTTAAAAAGCATTTATTTAATAGTATTTTTTTATTTATACCATTTATATAGAGATAACTTCCTTAGACAACGACAAGGCTTATAGGTAAACCGAAAACACGAAACGCTTGCGCGATGTAATTTAGCACAGCGCCATCTATTAGTTCATTTCTGAATTACGGGCCCGAATCGAAGTGAGGGCGGGCCACTAGTACTATAATAAGTATCTTTTCTTTTACATGTTCCAAGTATCTATAAAAAAGTTCCATTAATTAATAAGATTAGAACCGCCATTACAACTCTATGATGAATTATCTGCTTTATTTCAAGTTCCATCTGTGAGTTCTCTCACAATTGCATTTGTTGCTTTCAACAGCGTATCTCTTATTTATAGCCCTGCACTTTAGTAATGGAATAGCATTTACTTTAATAGAAAATGTTTCATACTTTACTTTCACACCTAAAAGCATAATGCAATTCTTTAGAACATTTTCTATTCCGGTGCCATTTTCCTATTTCCGATGCTCAAACTCAGGTGCATTTATGTACCTGTTCGAATAACCAAATACTTCCAATTCAAATTGTGAATGTGATATCTACTAAAGAAAATCTAGATTTTGTGTTAAGTACTATTTGAATCTACTGAACCGTAGTGTTTCCAATTTTCCGCTATGTCCAGCAGTGGACGTGAACCGTAGTGTTTAACCGTCGGAGAGCCACGCTTCGCCATGAATCAACCGGCTAGTTCGGAGTGATTCCGCGGCCTCACAGAAAACCGGCGTGAAGCAGCGTCTATGCTATTTCGTCGAGTGAGTGAGGGTACCGGTGGCCCAATTCGGGGGGAAAGTTGGTGGTGGTGGCAGCACACTTGTGTGACTTGCAGGTAAGATGGGAGTAGCAGGTGCCTATGGGCGGCGGCCATCGCTTACCATCAGGTGATCCGTCTGTTCGCCTGCCACCCATCACATAAAAAATCAATATAGTGTAATCTTCGATCAGCGTAAGAACAAATAAAATCACCCCTATAAATGCAAACCATGTTCACAATCACTAAAATCAATAGCAGTTATATTCAAAGTAGGTACACAGTAGAACATTGTTGGCGCGAGATATTTATTTTGCCATTACCCCTTTGTACCCAACAATATGCTAGCCTCTGGGGTGAATGAACTAAGTTGTTTTCTAAAATAAACACAAGTGTCTCGCTGGGAGTATTCGGGGACTTTGACTGTAAATGTATGTAAGTATATTGAAACAAGCCACTCGTGATGAGCGATATGAAATTATTTGGTCTGAAAGCAAATTATCTTTAAGTAAAGATAAACGACGATCTAGTGAAAGTCGCGGGAGCTTGGATGCGGGTGGCACAGGACCGATCTGTGTCGAGAACATTGGGGGAGGCCTATGTCCAGCAGTAGACGATTATTGGTTGAAATGATGATGATGATTAAAAATCTCACTCACTCAATAGAAAAAAGCGTCGAAATAGCTATATAAAGGTGATGATGAAAAAAAAGTTATAGCAATTAATTTTATTGTTTAAGGTACACTCACAGATAAAGATAATAAATTAATTGTGAATGGTTTTAACTCAGATGGTACATTCAGATATTATAACCACACGGTTACCGCCAATGACGTTTGGTTGAGTTGGATTTAAATTCAATTAACTGATCAAAGAGAATAATTGTGACTGACGATTGCGGATCAAGGTAGATACTTCTATGGCGAAAAAGTCGAAAGTAGTAATGACATTTGCGACAAAATATTGCTATGGCATTTAGGTATTTTCCTACCTATAATGACTTCTTTGTATGATCTATTTCTGTATCACTTACAAATAGGTGACTTCTTTGTATAACCACAAGGCTTGTAAATCCCAAAAAGACGAAACACTTGCACAATGCAATCGACACCCAGAGCCATTTATTTGCAGAGATTGGAACTTAAACTAAGTCCTGAAAGGACACAAGTTCTTTCACAATACACAAGTATTATGAGGAAATATTATTTAACCCATTTGGGAAGAATGAGTTGCTCTTTTAGGCCTAGACTAGATCCAGAAACTAGTAGATGCCTTTTATGTTTAAATTAATTAATAAATACGCCAATTCCCGTTGCTAATCGTACCGGCGCGCGTAAGTTGGTTGGTTTTTCAGGTATAATTATAATAAGAGTTTCTAATTAATTCTGCGCCCGATAAAAGTCCGAGAGCTCATTCCGAAATCAAAAGTTTCTCAAAGACAAACGTTTCAACCGCTCGCTGCTAAAGTGCCTACTCCCCAACTTTGATATATACGCCTCGGATACGTACCGTCCTAGAGACGTACGTCTTTTGCCGTAGTTTCTTTTAGACGACTTTTTTTCTGCAGTCGACACTTTCCACTTCAAAGGCGAGTTTGCTCCAATAGCGAGAATTGCCATGAAACTGGGGCGAATGGATACGGTAAGGTTTTTTATTAAGGTTTGATGGTGTTGTTAGTGGGGTGGAAAAAGTTATTGAGGGAAAACTGCATATGTGGCAAATGGCAATTTGTTACTTTTATTTTTGCGAGGTTTTTTAACTGGCAGTTAGTTGGTAATATAATAGGAGAGTAAAATCCAGGAAAAAGGTAGGATATCAAAATTATTAACGTTTGACCCTTGAAGGCAAGTCTGACTTATAGGTACCTGCTCCACCCAATTGGATAGAACTAAAAATTAATAGTTGTTATTACATTTATCCTTGGCAACTCTGTCCCTTCAGCGATATCTCGGATAGCCTACAGGACGACTTCACGTTGGTCGTCCCAGATAAGCTCTTTTGCCCGTTTGATCCTCACCCATTCTTTTCACGTGTCCGAACCAGCGTAGGCTTTAATGCCTTGACAAATGCAATATTGGGCGGAATTGGCACAGGACCGAATAAATTGACGAATTTTTACGTCGACGGCTTTTGAATCGCTGAGCCAGCGTATATAAAAAAGTGTAATATTCTAAAAAAAATGTATAATTGTTTTTAGATAGCTTTGAATGTTAAGATCATTTTGATTTTGATTTTATATAATATTTCAAACATAAAAAAACCGTTCCCGATTTTTTTCGATGAAACCGTACCTATGTGAAGTTTTTCTTTCCGATTTGTCGAGACGATTTTTCCAATGTCAGCAGTTTTCACTTCTTAAGCAAGTTTGTTCAATATAAAACCATTTTGCCGTGAAGGAACAGACAAGCTGGGTCCATGAATATGATAAAGATTACTTTACAAGATGGGAATATACTCGCATCTACTTGTGGAGTGGGCTGGATTTTGTTCACTTTACTTAAGCGACACTTTCTTCATCTTTGTCCTTTATTTTGCTGTAATATCACTGAAATGCAGAATCAAGAATCAATTAACTTACATAATATATAATAAAATCTTATTACCTGGAATGAGTATATTTAAACTTATCTTCTTTAAACATTTTTTCCTACCACCTTTCAAACAAAAAATAAATATCAAAATTACTTCTTCATTTAAAGACACATAAACAAGTAGCTACGAAGGCCCACATAAACATATAACCACACAAACGCACACACACCCTCACACACTGAGAGACACCAAAAAAAAGGGACAATTTAAGGTTAAATAATGGATAGTAGAAAAGAACGCCTAAAAACATTACAATTTTAGATGTCTGTAATTAATTTGTTACTTGTCTTTTATCTTCTAGGTTATTCTTTCTTACTTTATTAGCAGCCCTGATTCCAATAATCTTCCAAAATTAACAGCAGAATTTTAAAATATTCATAGTCAAAAGTTATACTATTTATAGAAAAAGCCTTCCAAAATCGGTATATTTCTTGATTATGATGTCAATTTCGGAGAAATATTTGAATTGAGGGCTGCCACTAAAGTGAGATCCTGAATACCTTTTTACCCTTTACGGGGGCTAAAATGCATGCATCCCTAGTTCAATACACAAGTTTACAGAGCATTGCTTGACTTCACTTACACTAACGAACTGAGCCACCAAAGCGCAAAATGCGCACGTTACGCCCCACAAAGAAAATGCATCGTCCAGCCAGTACACACACGTAAATGTACTCATTTGTTAATTGTTATGGCTGCAAATGCTACAAGTAACTAACTAAATAAAACACAATGTTATGCCCATTCTTGTATGAAACCGACTCAATTTTAATGCTATTGTGTTGCAAAGAATGTTTGTAACTAACACGTCGCGCTATAAAATGCAGGCGGTGTTTTGACTCAATATTTTAAAGTCCAAGCTCGCTTACTTATAATATTATGATTGTGGTTTGTAGACTATACAAGTATTTTACGGAAAATACTAAATCCTAAATAGTGTTGTGTATGTGAGACCAAGGTATACGTCTTCTGCAAGATGATATTTCATTGAATTAGGTGTCAATCTTAAGAGCTTTTAAAGAAAATACTTTATTAGCTTGCAAAATGAAACCAAAATTATCTAAAAAATCTATGGGAAATCCACGCTGTGGCATGAATAGTCCGGCTTGACTGGAGTAATACCACGGCCTCATAGAAAAGCATCCGTGAAGCAGCGTCGCGATTTAGAGGGAGGATCGGAGGACCAATAGTTATTAACATACCCTTTATTGGTTTAAAGGAAGTCAAAAGGTTGATTACATACATTTGTTTATATTGTAGTTACGAATGCATGGGCGAGGGCTATTTATTAAATTACCATCAGATGATCAGCCTGTTCATTTGCATACAAAAAACCATTTAATTTTTTAATTCATCTAGATAAAACTGCCGTGTCCTACCTTACACTAATGTGTGGCATATAGCCTAAGGCCCGTCATACCATCCTTTGCAGCTTACACACACACGCAATACCACACAACAATCTTCATTGCTTCCTGTGTATTGCCATTCACTCTGTTAGACAAAAGATCCCTCCTATATGGCTTTTTTGTTTCCGAAAAGTATGCAGGCTCTTCGAGTTGAGTGGCATAGAAATTCATGGGAAACCTTACATATGGCGAAAGGTATTTGTGCTGAGAAAATACGTTCGTTCGGTCGATTCTTTTTGTGAGATATGTGAGCGAGAAAGATTTTACTAGTGAAGGCAAATAATTATTTTGTATTCAAAACTCTGGAATTTATATCATTAATTTTTTTGACCGAACCGTCTCATCTCATAATGCAAAGTTTGCAATGCCATCAATACTGAATGTCCACCTATCTGGTATTCTTATGCATTTTATACAAGGCAGTTCTATCAAAAAGACTACAGTAACATCCGTATGCCTGTTTATTTATTTCTTATATACTTAGGTATGTAATTGTTTTCTGTAAAGAAGCTTACGAACTAACCTCTGAATGAGGTCTTTTGTAAATATTACTCGAGTAAAAGATACTATATTTGTATGTTGTAGTTTTTACCAAGCTGCGTTTTCTGGATATGAAGATTACCTGGAAATAAAATAAGGGAATTAATATTACATGTAAAGAGGATATTATTAAAAAGTGAACTATCAGCTAATAATTATAATGTCCCACTGCAGGACAAAGTCCTCCATCATAGAAATTGACGTTGCCCAATGTGGATTGGTGATGATCTTTTGATCATTAAATGTAAATTTTCCCATTTAGTTATGTTCTTGTTTCCAGCCTGTCATTTTATTTTAAACTTGTGGGCCGCCCTCGCTTCGTTTAGGTATATTAGTTCCACTGTCTACAGACAGATGGGTCTGGGCGTCGATTGCACCGCGCTCGTGTTTCGAATTTTCGGTTTGTATAATCAATATAATAATGACTCTAATTACTGGTGTACTTAACCAATATTTTTTCTGCCCAATTTTGACCAAACTTTCTCTACTAAAAGCACAAACCCCTCTCAAAAAGAGTTGAAAACCGCAGGAAACCACACGCCACTGCAGCTGGGCGTGATGTCGCATAATAGCGTTACTTAAGGATATAGGGCTGCCACCTCTAAATTGAGAATATGTTCTTTTTACTATGGCAAACTTTTTTTTATGTATCAATTGCGGTATTACAAGTATTGCAGATCTTACACGTGACATAGATCTCGCAATTACCTTTATTCTATGTTTAAAAAATTCTAAAACGTTAATGTGACTACAGTCACCTGGTGATTGAATGAACTCAGAGTCGTTGATTAACAAAGTTGGTTACTTAAGAAAATATATTGACACTTATTTCAATACGCATAAAGACTAACGATACTTAAGTAATTGAACATTAGCTTAGATGACGTCTCTGACAGCAGCCGTAAGGTTTTAAGCATTTTCTAGCAGACTCTTATTCACTCTTCCCTGACAGATATCTGTCTGTGTAGATTATAGCTTGGTCAGGTAAAACAGACAGGCAAAAAGTTCCATTCCTTAGCTATCTATATTATAGAAGAGTAACGAATCTTAATAAATTAGCAGGTAGCAGCGTTTTGGTAGCAGTATTAACGACATCGTACTTTTCATTCAGGTGGGTTTTATCAAACACAATGTATGACGTCAACCCACAAGATGGACTAACGGTAGTGAGTGACCCTGCCTCATACGCCAAAGGTCGTGGGTTCAATCCCCAGGATATCCATCATCGTTCATCATGACGTATGATGAACACTCGCACTCTTAATAAGATAACGACCTAACTCAAAATTTCGGAAAAATGAGTTTTGGTGAAAAAACGACCTTATAGACCAAGGGCCACAGCATACTTCTTTAAAAATCAACTTTATTCTGTAAATAATAACGTATAAAATACATGAGTCACTATCTTTCCCGCCCCGCACACTTCGTTCGTTCATCGAATATCGACCAATTTAGTTTTGGGGCGGCGGTTTCGGCCGAGGTTTCTGTCAAACGCCGGCAGATTTGGAGATGCGTCAGTGTTTTACTAAACAAATCGGTAAGTTTGTTAAATATTTATCATTATAATATTGACTGGTTTTGGAATAGGTCTTTGTTTCAGTAACTTTCTCTCCGTTGATACAGGCTCAACTTGAATTGAGTCTTTATTTTATTAAAATGTACTGTAGGATCAATGACAAATTATTACTTAGGTCTGTGTTTTATTTGAAATCGTTCACGAAATATAACTCAAATCAAATTTGGTCTCTGTATTGTTAAAAAATTACGAAAATGTTTTGTAATGTTTGAATTTAGGTCTTTGTTTCATAAAAAAACTGAATAAATCGAAGTTACAATTAAAAATAGGTCTTTGTAGTATTAAATATAAGGTTGGAATTTTTACTTTAAGTCACTGTATTGTTTAAGTTTATTCTTTCGTATCTCAGTTTTTCGCTTGAATTTTAAATTTACGCTAATACTATCGTACGGATTTCAAGGACATGGCCTTGAAATCGCGTGGTTTCATGTCAAGATCTGAACGCGTAGGTATAGCTCGCCCGCGTCCGTTCATATAAAGTCGGAATAATGTTAGATAATTAATATAACCATGCAAAAGTGCCCATTTACGTTGATTTGCTTACTGTGCGTATCACCACATACGCTTATGAGTGTGATAATTTGTGTCGACTACATACAGTAGTTGTATGCAGGTGCGTAATTGGTGGTGTTATTGAAAATATGGTGGCTAAATAAACACCCATGGCTGTATTCCTTAAATTAAATAGTCAAGTTCTATTATTTTCGTTTTCTAAACGATCTATTACTTAAACTGACAAGTCTATAATGCTAATTATAAACTTAGTAATTTAATTTAAACTAACATTTACTAATACTTAATTACTACCTTACCTACATTTTTTTCAGATAACAGACATAATGGAGAACCAGCAAATAAAAACAATATTCTAAAATATAAATAATAAAGCTGTTACTGTAAAGCTCGAAGTACGGTAAATCATAAGATTTATTTGTAAGTCTTAGGATTTACCGATATGAGTTGGTCAATGTAAGTACACACATCAAAAGTGTCTAGGGATCAAGTACGTTTAAGAGTATTGCTGCTATTATGGTTAATTTTACTAACTTTTTTGTATCGCTAATAATGCTGTTTAGTGAGTTTTAACATTAAAATAAGAAACATTGTTTAAAATTCGTTAAATAAGAAGAAAATCGATTGTCAATGTGAATTTGTATAAAACAGTACTGGCGGTTTGACAATATCATTACAATATCTGCATTAGAACCGATCCAATTTACATTATTATGGAAAGACGACATCATTTAACCTGAGAAGAGATGATGCGAGCCGTCGGAATGTTGGAAGCTGGTTCCAGGCAACGTGCTGTGGCTTTCGCTTTTTACACTACACAGAGCGTCATAAGTCGCCTCTGGAGGCGCTATTGCATGACGGGCATACCGGGCAGCGTGGTCGGGCGACATTAAGGGCGGTCTCGCATCACGACTCGGAAACAGGACCGGTATATCCAAAATACTGCTCAACGGTATCGTATCATGACCGCCGTGATGTTGTTTACGAGGGCGCCACAGCTCCTCAGGTTTGCTAATAAGCGATCAAAACAATCCTAAATCGTTTACGAGAAGTGGGTCTGCGATTCCAAAGACCGCTGAGAGATCCATCTATTGCACCTTGCAATCGCAGGACCCCGTTACGATGCGCTTGCGAACACACAAACTGGGAGGAAGAAGACTGGCGCTATGTGTGCTTTTCGGATGAGTCCCGCTTCGGTATGAGACCGGATAAAAGACTTACTTGAGTTTGGAGAACATTTGGACGTAAAGAACGTTTGAGATACTGTCAGGAAGTTCATCTATATAAACAATGTGCGGGAACAATAACGATATGGGCCGGTATTTGCCACTTGGGTGATTCTTTTCAACTAATGCATGACAACGCACTTCCACACACACGGCTAGAGTCGTAACACGCATTCTTGCCAAAAGCTCGTATCAAACGTTCTGCCGTGGCCTGCACAATCACCAGACCTCAACCCGAGTGGGCACGCATGGAATATGCTTCGAAAAAGAGCTCTGCCGAGTATGCATACCGTACATACTCCACAACATCATTTTATTTTATTTTAGAGGTATATTTAAAAAAAAGGTACATTTCCCCTTTTTTTACAACTGATTGGGATACTACCATAGGTGAAGAATTACATTCTGATATGGTTATAAGAGACGCGACGCTTGGTATGACCATACTAGGAGACTCTGAGATTGTATCTAAATCTTGCCTACTTCTGGTTGAGCCTCATGCTAATCAGGTGCAGAGGTAGACAATGATAGCGCATGGTCCGGTCAATTAAAATCTTTATACGAAGATGGAATAACAGTAACTTCTGAGCTATTGAGTATAACCGGGTTATACCTAATAATTTATTAAAGATAATGAAAAAAAAATAATTACAGATAAAAAGTAGTTACCATTTAAATATTAACTTAGTTCTCCTTTTGCAGCAGTATGTACTTAATTACCAAAAATAAATATCCTACTGTAACCATAATGCAATTGTACCTTTCTACATAAGTGTTAAGTTGTTTTTTCTGGTTTGTTTTAATTTAGTATTGTAAGCTACGTTTTTATTGTTTAAATACCACTGCATAAGGCATCCGCGGAAGACCAGCGTCGTGGTGCGTTAGCGCATCCCCGACAAATGCGAGCGGAGACCTATTAGGTGCCCCTGTTTTCTGTTTATATTTTTTGAACATTATATAA
>JABMDO010001121.1:0-18177 GCA_014851415.1 Cnaphalocrocis medinalis
ATTACCAAAAATAAATATCCTACTGTAACCATAATGCAATTGTACCTTTCTACATAAGTTGTTAAGTTGTTTTTCTGGTTTTTAATTTAGTATTGTAAGCTACGTTTTTATTTGTTTAAATACCACTGTCATAAGGCATCCGCGGAAGACCAGCGTCGTGGTGCGCATAGCGCATCCCCGACAAATGCTGAGCGGGAGACCTATTAGGTGCCACTGTTTTCTGTTTATATTTTTATGAACATCTATATAATATTAAAGCTCGATTACCACTGACTCACTCACTGATCAGGGCTGTTTTTGCGGTATGTTGGGTTTATTTTGCGGGAAATGTTTTGACAACCCTAAGTGTTTTTTAATCAATGCAGGTTTTTGACATTTAGAAAAAAAAAAAACAAGATGGCGGCCGGTTTTTTGCGACATCAACTTTTTTGTTACGGCAGTTATTCGAGATGTGAAAAGTGTCTCAGAATCACCCTTTGCTATTATGTACATGACAGGAAAAAAAAGTTGAAAAAAACAAAATGGCCGCGTCGCCATCTTGGATTGAAAATTTGATTTTGAGCACTTTTCACGGGATCGTAGCTGGGGGGGGTGCCGTTCGATTTTCAAATTTCTTTTTTGTATCTGTGGCGTACATGTTCTACTTTCAAACGTATTTTGCGATTTTTCAAAATCCAAGATGGCGCCGCCCCTGGCGGCCATTTTGTTTGGAGAAAAAAAAGTGCACTTTTCAAACGATTTTGCGAGGTGATGGCAACACTGGAGAGATTTAAAATGTTTCCGAGCGGCGGTGGGTAATTTATCACAGTATTGCCACGACTGAGAATTTATACCAAATTCATGGTAGTTTTTGGGCCACGGCCCCGAATGGTAGAAAAAAAAAGTTGCCATGTTTGCAAAATCCGAGTATGCAGTTTTGTAGTCATTGGGCTTCGCAATGTCTTTCAGATAGTTTTTTGGAAAAATTCTGGCAACACTGGAAATGGCGGCGGAAATAAATTTTCGGGTGTCGCTGACTTCTAGAGGTTCCTTGGACGAGGGTATCATAGATGGAAAAAAAATAAAAATTGTCTCTGATAGGTTATGCTATGTAGTACATGGGAAAAATACGCGCTGTCAAAAAAACAAGATGGCGGATGAGCTGGCGGCCATCTTCTGAAATCGTATTTTTTTGAAAATTTTCAAAGTGATTTTTTCGACAGATGGCGACACTTGAGAAAGTTTACATGTATGAGGCAGATGTGAGTCTTGCTTACATGTGTTGCCATGTCGAAAAAAATTTTTGTTTTTTTTTATAGTTTAGGCGTCAGGGCCCAAAATAGTAAAAAAAATTAAAATTGATTTCGAGGAAAAGTAAACACATCAAACCTTTAGCTGGGTTAGTTCAAATGACATAAAGTCAATTTTAACAAAATCATCTGGCAACACTGGGAGATATTGAGAAAAATGTTTTTTTGACATGGTCATTTTTGAGAGGTTCCTTGGGGGACCAGTATTATTTTAGAAAAAAAGTTAAAACGCCAGTCGAAGCGGCATATGATGTAGTATATGGGAAAAATATGGATTATCAAAAAATCAAGATGGCGGACGAGTTGGCGGCCATTTTGTAAAAAAAAGGTGATTTGAAAAAATTCAAAGTGGTTTTTCGGCCAGATGGCGCTACTTAGGGAGTTTATGATGTATGACGCGTATGAGTGTCTTTTTAAGGTGTGTTGCTATGTTCAAAAATATTTTCATATTTCTTAATAATTTTCGAGACTTGGTCAAAAAACAAAAAAATTAAAAATTACACTTGTTGGAGAAAAAAACTACATTAGGGCTTGAATTAGGTTAATTTAAATCCTTTTTGTCCATTTTTACTAGAATCAACTGGCAACACTGGGAGCAGCGTCCAAAAGAAAATTTTGACAGGGGCATTTTTGAGAGGTTCCTTGGGCGAGCAGTATTATCTCAGAGAAAAAGTAAAAACGTGGTTCAACGCGGTATATGTTGTAGAATATGGGAAAAATATGGGTTGTTGAAAAAACAAGATGGCGGACGAGCTGGCGGCCATTTTGTAAATGTTGAGATTTTTTCGCACATTAAAAACCGATTTTTCGGGCAGTTGGCGCCACTTGACGAGAATCTTGTTATAATCTTATGGTAGGTATTAACAAGAGCTACAAAATGGTAGAAAAAAAAAACTTCATCCTCAAGGAAAATTTTAAGATTTAGTACAAACTTGTGTAAAATGTACGTAAAATTGTAAATACTCAACGTCTGTGTATTGTGCCCTGTCAAAAAGTGACATGTATTGTCATTCTCAACCAACCAGAGCATTTACAAAAACATGCGACGAAAAAAAAAAAGAAATTTTTTTTTACTCTACTACGAAATTTTCCCATACATTTTGTACTGAAGTCGGCTGAACCCTACACATAGGTACCAGCCAGAAGAATTATTATGAAAGCATGCGATGGAGATACAAAATATTAGGGTTATGGGAGAGATGGCAACTAAACCGGGACTAATGAAGGGAATTGAGTTGATATTGATGATACAACGGGTCGCCTGCTTTATCGACCTTCTGTCTTAAGTTTTTACGTAATTCTCAAACCTAACTTACAGTGACCATATCATATTGAGGAACTATAAAGATTCAATAACATACAAAACTAAAAAACTCAAGAAAATTTAGAGTTTCAAACGAAACCACTTATGTAAAATCAATGAGAAGAACCGCAAATATAACTTGGTAATTTCATATATTTATATAGTATTACCACAATATTTATGCGGTTAGTGTAACTAAAAATTTAAATTAAGTTGAATCAAAATTTCATAAAGTAATTTTATCACTTGTGTTTGTTGGCACTACCTACTGACATTAACGTTACGATTATGAACTTTGAATCGCTTAGCCAGCTCAGCGTAGGCATCAAGTGTGGGCTTATATGGAGCTTAAATGGAAAAATCTAAATACTCGACACAATCCCCGAACACTGAGCGAAGCGCCGCGTAGGGCGAAGCCCGGAGCGGCCATTTCATCACGAGTTTTCTTCACAAACCTACGCGAAGCGCCGCGTAGGGCGAAGCCCGGAGCGGCAAATACATCGATTGTTGCACCGGGAGAATCCCGCAACGGCCATTTCATCATATCATACAGCGGCAGAGCCAAGCGGAGCGCCGCGTAGGGCGAAGCCCGGAGCGGCCATTTCTATCACTCGTTATATTGCAAGAATATAGCAGAGCGCCGCGTCGGGCGCAGCCCGGAGCGGCCTTCTAACTGTACATATGGACTTTTTCATCGTGTTCAACGTAACATTGCGGAGCAAAGGCGAAGTGCCGCGTAGGGCGAAGCCCGGAGCGGCCACTTTCATATGGGTGCGATGAAAAATGAATGCGGAGCGCCGCGTAGGGCGAAGCCCGGAGCGGCCATTCCATTACAAGTTTGAACTTCAAAACCAAGTGGAGCGTTGTGAAGGGCGAAGCCTGGAGTGGCCATTTCAACCTGACTTTCAGGGGCAGTACCAAGCAGAGTGCCGCGTAGGGCGAAGCCCGGAGCGGCCATTTCAATCACTTGGTGTGTTGCGAGAATATAGCAGAGCGCCGCGTCGGGCGCAGCCCGGAGCGGCCTCCTAACAGTATGTATGGAATTTTTCATTGTGCTCTATGCAACATCTAGAAGCAAGGCGAAGCGCCGCGTAGGGCGAAGCCCGGAGCGGCCATTCCACCGCAAACACGACATATCAATCTAAGCGGAGCGCCATTTAATAGAAACACGACGCATGACATTAAGCGGAGCGGCTTTTCATCGTTAGATAGACGGGCAGAACCAAGCAGAGCGCCGCGTAGGGCGAAGCCCGGAGCGGCCATTTCTTTATAAGTTTCATACGCAGAACCAAGCGTAACACCGCGTAGGGCGAAGCCCGGAGCGGCCATTTCATCGAAAGTTATACATGCAAAACCAAGTGGAGCGCCGCGAAGGGCGTAGCCCGAAGCGGCTACTTATTTCATCTCAAGTTTATTAAACATAATAACCAACCGGTGCGCCGCGTAGGGCGAAGCCCGGAGCGGCCATCCATCTCAAGTTTATTAAACATAAAAACCAACCGGTGCGCCGCGTAGGGCGAAGCCCGGAGCGGCCATCCATCACAAGGCCTATGGACAAAAGCAAACGGAGCGCCGCGTAGGGCGCAGCCCGGAGCGGCCATTTCATCACAAGTTTATCTAACATAAAACCATCGGTTGCGCCGCGTA
The DNA here is from genome assembly GCA_014851415.1 of Cnaphalocrocis medinalis. NCBI lineage: Eukaryota > Metazoa > Arthropoda > Insecta > Lepidoptera > Crambidae > Cnaphalocrocis > Cnaphalocrocis medinalis. The sequence continues at coordinate 4,240 of JABMDO010001121.1, forward strand.
GGGCGAAGCCCGAAGCGGCTATTCCATCACAAGCTTATCGACAAACTACGAGGAGCGCCGCGTAGGGCGCAACCGTCCCAAGATCATACATTTGATTTATCTTTCCGTTGGCAAAAAAGTATAAGAGCAGCCGTGACAGACAGAGAACCGCCCCGTGTATCTTCGCGAGGGCCGCAGGCCGAGCTGCGTCTCGCGAGGCCGAAGGCCGAGCTCCGCGGAGGGCGAAGCCCGTAGCGTCGCCGCGCAGGGCGCAGCCCGTAGCGGCTAAGCGTCGCAGACCTAGCTTGAAGGCGCACCCGCGCAAAGCGCGGGGCGGCAAAAAGCTAGTCTTGTTATATAATATTGTAAACTGCTGTGTATACAATTAAGGTGCCTAATAAACATTTTTATTATTATGTATGTCATTCTTTCCAGAATCTCGGGCAATTATGTCCCGGACTTTTGGAAGGCGTGCGTGGGGCCGAAGCCAACACGTAGAGGCCCCTTGACAATTTTGCTATTATGTAATGTGACACCAGCCGGCGACTATCCCTGTATACACTATAAAAATGCAGCCAAGGACAGTCCCCGGTTGGCGTAGGACTATTGTAAGATATGGAATATAAAATAAACTGGGCTATTTTGTTGAGGTGCTAGTGGACTGTTTAACTGGTACTATGGAGGAACTATGGCACCTGCCCGATCAATGATTATAATCACGAAAAAAATGGGCAGGCGGTGACTCGCCACTCACTTGATGGGCCCCCTATAAAAAACTACCAGGAAGCTAAGCAAAAGCTGGCTTCCAGAAATAGCGAGGCGGGCAACATTGTTGTGAGCAGCTCAGGGTGCCGAGAGGTGTACACCGCTTTCTACCCAGTGTCTGTAGCAGACACTGTGCCAACTCGGCGACTTAGGCATCTTTCACTTCCACCCTGCGGAGCATATAGCTCTGACATCCCACTCTGGACGGCCGGTGAAGGCAAGCCAGAGGTGAGAGTCCTGCGGCCCCTGCTGGGTCCACTCCAGCCGGCCAATAAAGGCAAGCCGGGGAGAGGGGCCTGGTCGACTCTCGGGGACATGGGACCCAAGGGACGTCACATCCCATTCAGCGCGCCACGAAGCTGCCCTGGGGAGACTGACTGCACTGATGAGAGTTGTTGCTCTTAAAAGAAGACCACCAACTCTCACCAGCGGGCGATGGGGTCGTCACTTCCCTACGCACTTACTTCCCTACGCACTATTATTATTATTATTTATCTTTATTTTATCAAATTTCTCCCAATATTGGGGAATTCATATTTTCGCAGGCTTGTGGCCAAAACGAAAAATGATTATTTTGTATTTAGTCTCAATTCATAAATTTACGGACGATTCGGCAAGTATTTAAGATGGTTGCTTTCTGTAGGAGAAGAAATGTAAGTGGGTGTATTTTAAGAGTCTCTAAACTATTATGTAGCGTTTTTGGTATCAGGCCTGTAGATGAAATTATAATCGGTACTGTTTTGACAGTGCTTACTCGCCATTGAGTTTTGAGTTCAATGGCGAGGTCTGTGTACTTACTCAGCTTCTCAGTGTGTGTTGATGTGAGGTTGTGTGTGTTGGGTACGGCAATATCAATGAGATAAACTATTTTGCTAATTTTATCATGAAGTGTGATGTCAGGTCTGTTGTGGTGTATGGTTTTGTCTGTGATGATGGTTCGATCCCAGTACATTTTAAAGTTGGAGTTCTCTAAGATAGTTTGTGGTTTGTATTTATAATAAGCTGTTTTTTCTTTAATTAGTTTGTATTTGTATGCTAGGTATTGATGAACTATTGCAGCTACTTGGTCGTGTCGGTGTTTATAGTCTGTCTGTGAAATAGATCTACAAGCTCCTGTTATATGCTGGATGGTTTCAGATGCGCTGTGACAGTGTCTACAGAGGTCAGATTGCAGAGTAGCGTCGCGAATTATATGCTTTCGGTAATTCTTCGTGTCTATTGTTTGGTCCTGGATGGCAATCATAAATCCTTCTGTTTCAGGAACACTTTCGCCTCTCCTCAACCAGGCGTTCGACGCATTCTTGTCGACGTTGGGGTTGAGGAGATCATGGCGATGCCTTCCATGAAGGGACTTTTGGAGCCAGTCCTCGAGTTTTTGTTGTGGTTGTGTAATGTTTTCGTTTGGTTGTGTTGAATGGTTGCTGAGATTGAGGGGAGTCAGTTTTATTATTATTAATTAGAACTATGATTGTAGGCAGCCCTAGTTTCACTCAAGGCGACTTATAATTGCAAACACGTGACTTATTATTATTATTTATCTTTATTTTATCAAATTTCTCCCAATATTGGGGAATTCATATTTTCGCAGGCTTGTGGCCAAAACGAAAAATGATTATTTTGTATTTAGTCTAAATTCATGAATTTACGGACGATTCGGCAAGTATTTAAGATGGTTGCTTTCTGTAGGAGAAGAAATGTAAGTGGGTGTATTTTAAGAGTCTCTAGACTATTATGTAGCGTTTTTGGTATCAGGCCTGTAGATGAAATTATAATCGGTACTGTTTTGACAGTGCTTACTCGCCATTGAGTTTTGAGTTCAATGGCGAGGTCTGTGTATTTACTCAGCTTCTCAGTGTGTGTTGATGTGAGGTTGTGTGTGTTGGGTACGGCAATATCAATGAGATAAACTATTTTGCTAATTTTATCATGAAGTGTGATGTCAGGTCTGTTGTGGTGTATGGTTTTGTCTGTGATTATGGTTCGATCCCAGTACATTTTAAAGTTGGAGTTCTCTAAGATGGTTTGTGGTTTGTATTTATAATAAGCTGTTTTTTCTTTAATAAGTTTGTATTTGTATGCTAGGTATTGATGAACTATTGCAGCTACTTGGTCGTGTCGGTGTTTATAGTCTGTCTGTGAAATAGATCTACAAGCTCCTGTTATATGCTGGATGGTTTCAGATGCGCTGTGACAGTGTCTACAGAGGTCAGATTGCAGAGTAGGGTCGCGGATTATATGCTTTCGGTAATTCTTCGTGTCTATTGTTTGGTCCTGGATGGCAATCATAAATCCTTCTGTTTCAGGAAACATTTCGCCTCTCCTCAACCAGGCGTTCGACGCATTCTTGTCGACGTTGGGGTTGAGGAGATCATGGCGATGCCTTCCATGAAGGGACTTTTGGAGCCAGTCCTCGAGTTTTTGTTGTGGTTGTGTAATGTTTTCGTTTGGTTGTGTTGAATGGTTGCTGAGGTTGAGGGGAGTCAGTTTGGTATCTGCTTTAGCCGTAGCTTGGTGTAGTGGTGATACTTGTGCATGATTGTGGAAAAATGAGCGGAGATTAGTAATTTGTTTGTTGTGAAGGTTTTGTATATCCACTAGGCCTCGACCACCCTCATGTCTTGGTAGTGTGAGCCTCTGTACACATGATCTAGGATGGTGTTTCCTGTACTTGGTCATGTGGGTATTAATGATACGTTGGTGTTTTTTTAGATCAGATTGAGACCAGTGAATAATTCCGAATGAATATGTGAGGACGGGTATAGCGAACGTATTTATTGCTTTGATTGTGTTTTTGGAATTGAGGTGTGAATTGAGTATTTTGTGTAGTCTAGTTTTGAAATTTTCTGTGATAGTAGCTTTTGCATGTTTTTCGTGTATTTGGCGGGACTGGTGAAATCCTAGGTATTTGTATCCTAATATGTCATCCACTGGATCAACGTTCTCCCCTGTATTAAGGTGGTATGAATTGTGTACAACTTTTCCTCCTTGGATAGATTGTATTTGCATTTGTCGATGCCAAAAGACATGTGTATATCTGATGAAAATGTTTCTGTGAGTTTAGCAAGGTTCTCTATTTCAGTCTGGTTGCTGGCGAACAATTTTATATCGTCCATGTACATGAGGTGTGATAAAGTAAAATGAGTGCCGTCATACTTAATTTTATAACCATTGTTAGTGTTATTTAGGAGGTTCGACAGAGGGTTGAGAGCGAGGCAAAACCATAAGGGACTTAGTGAGTCTCCTTGGAATATGCCCCTACGTATTTGAATATCTTCAGTCTCAATCTGGTTGTTCAATCTGAGTTTCGTGGACCAGTGTGCCATGGTGTGTTGCAGAAAATGAATGACAGTAGGATGAATTTTATAATGTTGTAAAATATAAATGAGCCAGGAGTGTGGGACAGAGTCAAATGCTTTTTTATAATCAATGTACATAGTGTAATATTTCTTTTTCTTCTGAGTGCTTGCTTACTAACTATTGCATCTATGGTCAGTTGCTCTTTACAGCCTTGACTGCGTTTTCTACAACCTTTTTGTTGTTCTGCCAAAATATTGTGGTTTTCTGTGTGGTTGTAAATAAGATGTGAAATGCAGGAGGTTATAATTTTGTATATATTTTGTAAACAGGTTATAGGTCGGTAGTTTGCAGGATTTTGTAAATTATTTTTAGTTTTTGGCAACATATATGTTATTCCGGTAGATATGAACTTAGGCATTGTTTCTGGAGATTTGATAAATTATTTATATGAATTAGTAAAAAGGGGTGCACGCTGTAAAATTTTTTGTACCAATAATTGTGGATTTTATCTGAACCTGTAGCTTTCCAATTGTGAGTTTTGGCTATGGTTGCTTGTAACAGATCTAAACTGATTTCATCGAATATCATTTCAGGCAGATTGAGTAGCGAATGTTTGTCTTGGTCGATCCATTCACTGTTTTTGTGGTCAACTGGTTTGGACCAGAGGTCAGCCCAAAACCCGTGCAGCTGTTCTGGAGTAGGTGTAGATGAGTTTGTTTGTGTTGTAGCGGCCTGTTCGTTATTATTTGCTAGTTGGCGGTAGAATGACTTTTCGTTGGAGATGAATTGTTTGTTTTGTGATTTTCGGAGTGTCGTTTGTTTGTACCGTCGTAATCTACTGGCTAAAGCACTAAGTTTTTGTTTTAAGGTGTCTAGAAAGTGTGCCAGTTTTGTGTTTTCTTCTTCATGTTTACTATGGAGTTTAAATCGGGTTTTTATAAGGTTAACATGCTTTTTTAGTGTTGAGCTATTATTACCATTGATGTATTCTGTGAGTCTTGAAATATTGGTCCTGAGTTCGTCTATCCTGCGCTGAAGTCTGGTTTGCCATGTTGGTGTCTTATCAGTATTGGTATTGGTATTAGGGGCATCGTGTATTTTACTTCCGTTGTGAATTGCGGCAGTGTAAGCAGCACAATAAATTTTAGTATGAATAGTTTGGAAATCATCATTTTCCTGTAGCTGTTGTGGTAAAACTGTGGAATTAATAATATGTACTACATGTGCTAGTTTTTTGGATGTTTTTTGTTTTGGGATAAAGGGTCTTAGTGTAGGGTCAGTATTTGTGAATTTTTCTAAGGTATTTGTAAAGGTTGATTGTATTTCAGTTTCATAAAGGGTTAATTCTTCTTCTGTTGAAGTAGTGATTATTTCGTCTTGACTTGTGCTACCGTCTAGAGGGAGGGTGTGTGATTCTCGAGTTGTAGGTGAAGTGTTAAGTGTCTGTGTATGGTGGGCCAGGTTCGTGTGTGTGTCTTCAGTTTCTGTAAGTCTATTACTAGGGGTTAAACCGGTTTGTTGGGATAATAGTATTTCTGGGCATTCTCTGGTTCTAAGACAAGTATTGTTAAGTTCATAAGCTACTTCATCACGTATTTCTTGAATTCGTTGTTCAGGTAACATTTTGTGGTTAATTATGACCCGGCGTTGGTCAGCTATTCGTTGCTCGGAAACATGTGCTATTTCCGGATGCTTTGAGATGACATATTCATGCAACTTTGGTCTGTATGCTGTAATGTCAGTTTCAAGTTCAGTCACAGTCAAGTAACCTCGAATTATACATTCATTTACACTATTGCTCCATCTCATTCTTTGTTGTGTGTTTTGTGTGCCAGTTGTCGTTTCCCTAGGGTTTACACGTAGTTCGATTTCTATTTCAGCTCTAATTTGTTTTATCTCATCTGTGCTTAGGAGTTTGTTGTTTACGATAGCTCTTCGTTGGCATCCTATCCTTTGTTTGTCGGCTTGCATTTCAGGGAATCTATCCGTAAATTTAGAATGCAGTTCGTTTAAGTATGTTTTGGTATCGGATTCTAGATTAGTTATTAATAGGTATGTCCGCAAGATGAAAATATTCATTTCTTTAGACCATCTCTTGCGAACCGACGACCGTCCGTGGCGGGTGCAGGGTTAGCGGCGACAGGTGCCTCCTGCACAACATCCACGAGCGGAGTTGAGGTAAATTCAGATGTGGAGGACGTTGGGGAGGGGCATAATTCGTTGGGGTTACTCATATAGGATGCTGGGGATGAGGGTAGGGATGGGAAAAGGGATTCAGGAGATGTTGAACGGGAAGTTTGGTCGGCTGTTGCATATTGTTCGACGGGAGCCCGCCTGCTCAGCTCCTCATCGCCGATGGTTCGCATACTGTGGCATCCAGCACCGGCTCCAGATGCGCCCCGGCGACCCCCCGGGCAGCGGCCGCAAATTGTACTTACGAATGACTTTCTCCATATTTTTAAGTTTGGGTTCGGGACCGTTGGTTGAAGAGGTATCTTGGATGGTATTAAGATTATTATAAGTAACTCCTTCAAAGAGGGTAAATGTCTAGATGATATTGACTAAAATGTGCCTGTCTCCGTAAGCCCCCCCACCACGTCAAGGTGGTCCCTCGGGGGGGTTATTATTATTATTATTATTAATTAGAACTATGATTGTAGGCAGCCCTAGTTTCACTCAAGGCGACTTATAATTGCAAACACGTGACCTATGCGTTTTAGCACCACTTTCTAACCGATAGAAAACATTTATACATGTAGTAAGTACTCGATATAGACGACCATAACATTCTCTACCGTGGGAAAGCCACGCTTCGGCATAAATAGGCCGGCGCGACCGGAGTGATAAATAAATCTATACTTGATCTATGCTAATAAAATTTTATTTGACTTTGACCGTAAGCTACGAAGTGGTAATTACCGGATAGATGTCTATATTTCGCAGCTTTCAGTCTCTCTACAGCCTCGGCATGCATTAGGTACCTACTCATATATATAAGTAAACTAGCTTCCGCCCGCGCCTTCGTCTGCGTAGAATGGACTTTGGACTAAAAATATGTAATGCATTATTTTATTATAACATCGCGCGAGCGTTTCGTGTTTTCGGTTTACCTATAAGCCTTGTCGTTGTCTATAGAAGTTATCTCTTTGTAAATAGTATAGAAGATAGATATTTAGTATAGATTTGTATGGATGTATCTCAAGGTGCACCTCCGTGCACTCCGCTCAACCTCAGATAATCTGATAATTGACCTCATGTACTAAGGTCGAGTCGTAAGTCAGACGATCTCTCAATTGGCAGGGGTCACCGACCTGACGGATTAACTGGTTTCACCTAGAGTGTCACGGATTGCACAAGAGTACAATCATAGTGAGTGAGTGGAGACCGCGACTCGTAAGCGTAGTGTTGGACGCCCTGCGACAAGATGGGATGATGACATTCGAAGGCTGGCTGGAGTGAGCTGGATGAGAGTGGCCGAAAATCGGGAGCGGTGGTGTGCATTAGGGGAGACCTATCCAGCAGTGGACGAGTGTGGGTTGCTGATGATGATGATGGTGACAATCATACGAATACCCTGTATAAAACCGACCATACACGTACACTGGACCAAATGGGAGTCTTTAAGTGCGGAAACAGGAGTCCACTTTAGAGGTACTTACATTACATTATCTCTGTATACCTACTTAAATGTGATTGTAAAAAAATATTGTTTGACGGCCTAGATGGCGCAGTGGCTAAGGTGTTCGACCGAAGCGCGAAAGCGGGTGCGATTCCCGGTCAAGTCAATTTAGAAAATTACAAATTCTAAGTTTTCTGTGTGTTCTGGGGCGTCACCCAGTTAATTATCGTCACCCGGTACTCATAGTAAGGGGTTGCCCTAGTTTGAGACCAGGTTCATTGGTGTGATTGTCTGGCACATTTATTTGCGCGTGTGTAAAAATATTCTTACCTACGCATTTCAAAAAATAGTTAATGCATTCCTTTATGTTTTTATAGCTGGACTTTTTAAAATAAATCTCAAAATATTGGCGGCGCTAGTATCGTTGCGGTGTCGCTAAAGAAGTAGGTATCTATCTACAGCCACTCATAAAAGTATACAAAACTGTCAAATTCTTTAATCGACTCTCATCTTACTGTCATACACATTAAGTTGAATATCAATTGAATATATTTGACAGGTTGGTTAACCTGATGCGTGGCTGTCTGTACATGAGAGGGTCGTTGACCCCGCTGACCGGTCGGTGGTGACAGTGAGTTCACCTGGCATTGTGTGGTGTGATTGCAGCTCAGTATGCATCGTTGAAAGTGTGTACAGACTAGTGTTGCTGAAGTATCGATAGTTTTGCTATCGATTAGACTTAGGACCTTGACCGAGATGAGGACCTACTATTTATTTGTAACTAGTGGCCGCCCGCGACTTCATCCGCGTGGAAAATAACTTTTTACCCCCTTTTTAACCCCTTACAACCCCTTTTTTGCAATAAAAAGTAACCTATGTTCTTTCTCAGGGTCTAGATCATCTGTATACCAAATTTCATTTAAATCCGTTCAGTGGTTTTGGCGTAAAAGAGTAACAGACAGACAGACAGAGTTACTTTCGCATTTATAATATTAGTTAGGATTAGTTAGGATAATTAACTAGTGGCCCGCCCTCACTTCGCTTCGGGAACGTAATTCAGAAATAAACCAATAGATGGCGCTGTGCTCAATTACATCGCGCAAGCGTTTCGCGTTTTCGGTTTACCTATATGCCTTGTCGTTGTCTGTAGAAGTTATCTCTTTATAAACAGTATGGATATGGATAATAAATAATTGACAGAGTATAAGTTTCTCTGTGCCTCCCTAATAAGTAAGTAGGGTGAATGTGCCCCTTTTCGGCCATTTAGAGGACTTGTTGACTTAAAGGCATTGTTTTTATATGATTCTTCAATCCCGGAATAGTGGATGTAAACTTTTTAGCTTCAAATTATAGTCTAATTTTAATATAAATACCGCATTTACTTCTCAATATTATAGAATAATTGTTAAAAAATAAAATCTCCATAAGTAGCAATTTTGCCGGTTTTCGGCCACTCCTTCTATTTTTCGGCCATGAATTTACTAGTTCTCGGCCACTAAATAACACAAGGAAAAATGAATTTTATGACATAAAAAATAAGAAACATAATTGATTAAAATCAAGAATTCCAAATCAATTAGTTTAGTTATGATAATAATTTAATATTACAACAAAATTAACAAAGGAACATAATCTTTGCGTGTTGACTAGTAAAAAGTTATTTGCTGTTTGAAATCATTTCCATCTTTGTCCCTTCGCCAGTTTTTTTTTTATTATTCCGTTGGCCGAAAACTAAATATATTGAAGTGTTTCTCGGCCACTTTCATACCACTGGCCGAAAACTAAACTTATTTATATCAGTTTCGGCCGTCTAGACAACGTTGTCAATACTATTTACCCGAATTTTATTGCAAATAAAATAAAAAAAGTGATAAAAAGGGCACACTTCTTATCTATTGGACACACGATCCTGCTTTATTTACTTGATTTTACTGTCAGTATTATCGATGGGCTGAAAAATGAAATAAAATCATCCCGATTTCGGCCACAATATTTTACCGGGGCCGAGAAGTAGTTTATTGAAAGCTGGTTTCGGCCGGCAAAAATTAAAAACTTTAACTGAGTATTTTCCAAACAATAACCAATAACAAGTGGCCGAAATCTGACCACACAAATGTGAAGACATCATATTTGTCTTTCAATTTTCTCTTTTGACAACAACTTACCTCTGACATTAAATTTAAGAGGTTGATTTTTTTAATGTATGAGTCAGTTTTCGGCCTGGCGGCCGAGAACGAGAATCTTCCGAAAAATGTGGTTAGTTACCCGACATCGAATTAAGATCAATATACTGAATATTATAAACATATCAATCAAAATAACATAAATTCAACTCATCTACAATACAATACGATAAAATAATTGTTTCACCTAACTATAATGACTTCATAACTTACCGTGAAACAATTTTGCGCGCACTATTTTTTTTGTTATATCCAGCACATGACGGCACTGTCCAACTTTCAGATGCTCACTGGGAAGCAACTTATGAACTACAATGCTACAAAATTAAGAGGTGTAGTATTAGATTAACAGAACTAAGAGTCGACATGACTCTTTAAGTAAGTCTGTGAAGTATACTTTTCTTATTATTCGGGTTTTAACGGCCAATGGCCGAAAACGGGGTATGGCCGGCAAACGGGCACATCTACCCTAGTATGTGATGGGGACATAAAAAACCCGGAACATTCTACGCTGAAAGCACATGGAGGCCGTAAAAAACATTGTTTAAAACAGACAAAGCAAATGCACAATAAGCTCAGCTAATTTAATTTACTTGTTTCAACTTCCGACCTTGATTCTCGCAATAGGATGCGCGTGTTACGTTTTTGTCATGTAAATGGGCGGTAAATACCCTATGTATAATCCGAGGCAAGAAAGTGTAGTTATGACCTTGAGTGCGCAGAAACCAATTTTGATAGAAAGTCTTCTTTTTTACAAGTGCGCAAAATAACGGTCATCGCTATACTTTCGTGCCTCCAACTTTATACTATTTATAAAGAGCTAAATTATATAGACAACTAGGTACAAAGCTTATAGGTAAACCGAAAACATTAGGTAAATGTTTTCGCGATGTAATCGACGCCTAGCGCCATCTATTGGTTCACTCCGTAAGTTCCCCAAAAATTCGTTTTCAATACTTCCGAGACGCATTATACAGGGTGTATCTGTGAAAATTTAAATCCTTCTAACCATTATTATGTTCCCAAAGTTCTACCAACCATTCTGAACAACATTTGTTCAATGACTTTTAGAAAATCGAGCAAAGCGATTCATAGCAATGCGTTGTTTGTAAACTTGTGTACGATTTGTAAAACACACGTTTTTCGGTGAAAGGCAACACTCGTACTGTGAGAAAATCTTGCGCAATGCCATTAAATTATGATAGGTTATTCATAGTTAGGTACTGCTTTTTTTTGTGCTTCTGAAATATGTAATCTTCTATCTTCTATCTTCTTCTATACTATTAATAAAGAGGTAACGCCTCGGCCTGTGACTGACTGACTGACTGACTGATCTATCAACGCACAGCCAAAACTACTGGACCTAAAATCATGAAATTTGAAACATAGGTAGTTCTTACTATGTAGGGGCGCACTAAGAAGGGGTTTTGCGAAATTCACCCCCTAAAGGGGTGAAAGGGGGGGTTTACGTTAGTATGAAAGTCTTTCAATTTAGATGTTAGAGATTTGAAAATTGGATTATGGTTGATGATCAAAAATAAAAATTGACCTGTTACAGTTTTTTTTTAATTCAAGCCATAAAGGGGTGAAATGGGGGTTAAAACAATGTATGGGAGATTTATTATTTTTAAAGCTAGAGTCTTGAAAATTGGTATTTGGGTTTTCCATACAAATTAAATGAATGTGATTTCAGCATTTTGTTTTCATCACCTTACAAGGGGTGAAAGGGGGTTAAAAGGTCGTATGGAAGATTCGTCATTTTAAAGCTAGAGCTTTGAAAATTGGTATATGGGCTTTGCATGCAAATGTAATGAAACTCAATTCGCATTTTTTTCTTCTACCTAAAAAGAGGAGAAAGGGGGAATGAAACGCCGTATTATCAATTTTAAAGCTAGAGTCTTGAACTTAGTATTTGGGCTTTGCATACAAATGTAATGAAAGTGAATTCGTTATTTTTTCTTCAACCTAAAAAGGGGGGAAAAGGGGGATGAAACGTAGTATTGACATTTTGAAGCTAGAATCTTGAAAACTGGTACTTAGGCTTTGCATAGAAATTTTATAAAAGTGATTTTGGTATTGTTTTTTCTTCAATATTAAAGGGGTGCATTCGGTTTCTTCATATTCAACCTCTCTAGGGGTGAACTAATTAAATTTGACAAAGTAAAGTTATAGAGTTTCCAGCATTTTTTTAATCAAATCTTTTTGAGATTCCTTCATTAAGGTTTACGATCACCAAAATTGATTGTTGTGAATTCTACTTCGTTCAAAAAATTAAAATACCGAAGCGAAGCGAGGGCGGGCCACTATCTATTTATAAAGAGATTACTTCTATGGACAACGACAAGGCTTATAGGTAAACCGAAAACACGAAACGCTTGCGCGATGTAATTTAGCACAGCGCAATCTATTGGTTCATTTCTGAATTACGGTCCCGAAGCGAAGTGAGGGCGGGCCACTATCTATACATATAATAAAAATGTAAAAAAGCTGTGTCTGTACATTGAAGATATTTATCTCAAAATAACTTAGGACGATTAAAAAACAGTAACAGAACATGAATCAATGATTTTTAAAATTTTTGTCTGTCTGTTTGTCTGTTTGTCTGTTTGTCTGTTTGTCTGTTTGTCTGTTTGTCTGTTTGTCTGTTTATCTGTTTGTCTGTTTGTCTGTTTGTTCGCGCTAATCTCGGAAACTACTGAACCAATTCGAATGAAACTTTTTTTATTGTATAGCTGTAATATCAGGGCAACTTATAGGATACATTATATTTTGAAGACCAGGCTCCTTGATGTAGAACCACAACAGCCCAGCTTAACTACAAGAGGTAGGTCAATGGCACCTTAACAAAAGTTGTTCAAATTGATGAGCATTTTATGATGCCATGAAAAAAATCCAAGATCATGGAGCATCTGGTGTGGAACTCTAAGAGCCCAGCTACACTATAACAAATATGGAATGAAATGGTATGGCAAATTGTCAAATGTGATGAGCATTATTGGATGAGATCCTATAAGGAAGGATATCCCGAACTTAAACCCCTAATGGAGCGAAAAGGGGGTTCCAAGTTTGTTCATGGGACTACGAGATTCCTTAGCCCAATATTTTCCAACTTTTGCATACACATTCTTTGCCAGAATTGATGGATAAAATATAAGATTCGAACTTTAATAGAATACTTACATCCCCTAATGGAATAAAAAATAATTTGGGGGTTACTTTCATTAAAAGTTGTTTTTTTTTTTAAATATTAAATGGGTTTTGCACTTGACCTCATCTCACCTGATGGAGAGTGACAATGATTTTAGAAGTATCTAATTTAATTGTTTTCTTAGTGAAAACCTTATTAAATTCCTTTTCCACTACATTAAAAAGCTTATCATAAAGTATATTAGCATTTCCATCATTAAAGGATAATGCAGGCATCTTTCTATATATGTTATCTTTAAATTTTTCTTTACGGTTTGCCGTAATTGGTCGACACACAAAACTGCTCGAAGAAGGTACATGACGGTATTCCAACTGTGCTATCTGTCCACTATGATCTGAGTTTATAAAGTTTATTATGGATTTATCTAATACATTACAATTGCAAAATATGTTATCCAAGCAAGTAGCTGTGGTGGGGGTAATTCGCGTGGGTTCGTTAAACAGATGATGTAAGTTAAACGATTTGAAAAGATTCAGAAAACGCATCGAGTTCTGTGAATTATCTAAAATATTTATATTAAAATCCCCGCACACAACTACTTTTTTATTAGATGAACATATTTTTCTTAGTACTTCTTCCATAATGGATTCAAATGAAATAAAATTCCCAGAGGGGGGCCTGTACACACAGACAATGACATGTCGTTCAAGCTCAACACAAGCAAGCTCAATAGTTCGCTCATGAGAAAGTGAAACAATATCTTTGCGTTCTTTAAATTTAATAAAATTGTTTAACAGAATTAGTGGACCCACCTCTGTTCGTGATGCACAGTAGGCGAATTATCCACCCTAGTAGCCGCTGACCCTCACTATTGCGTATAAACGTTATGCCTTTCCTATTTAGCACGTCAGTACCTATTAAAACGAGGCATTGATACAATCAGCAGA
>JABMDO010001122.1:0-20248 GCA_014851415.1 Cnaphalocrocis medinalis
CTCTTTTACACGCGCTGTGCGCGCTTTTGCTTGAATATGGACAGGTATATTCTCATTCGTTACGGGATGTCTTCGTTATAAGCCACATGGCGTGGAGCTTCATTTGCGGTCGGTTGTATGTTCACGCACAAAGGGGCTTCAGTCGCTTGGCGCGCGTGGTCAGGAGACCTATTTTTGAATTGTCGTCTCACTAAAAAATGTGTGACTCGCATGATTTTTGACATCCGCATTTTGAATCATTCGAAAACGAGCGATTTGCAACGAGTGGTGTAAACCACTCGTTTCCGCTAGGCGAGTGGTCGCATTTACGTCAAATATTATCGAGTTAATACTATAAAGTCCATTTTACGAAAAAAGTCCCCTGGAAGCGGCGCTACTTGTCATACAAATAGGCTTTCTATCTCTTTCCCACTCATTACGTAGACTGCCATGTCATTTTAGTTCATCAAAAATCCGGGGGACTCTTTTCGTGAAAAGGACTATACTTTGACAAGATTGGCGACACACTAAGCGAGTGATTTCAAAAATAGGGAAAATTATGAATCATTGGGTCTACTCCGCCAAACGACAACGAACTATTCGTAAAGATACGACATTGGTTCGAATTATTCGCATGTACCCTACTATAAGAAATGTTCGTAATCAGTGTCGATTATCGTAAGTATAGACAATTTACTTTTGTTTTGTTCGGATGTTCGTGAACGAATGATTGTGATGATGATGATTACTTTGAAATGCCAAATCGCTTTACAGAAAATCGAGCCGAGCGAGATGTCGCTATATAGGATGATGTCCTTGTCTAATGGGTTGCCATCATAAAAAAAAACCTTTGTGGTATAACTTAAGCAATGTTTATATTTCTTCTTCTGGGGAACTTTCAAAATATTTAATAATTTAACCCTTTGAACGCATTACATTTCCACTAAGAAAGTTCCCTCGACGCCAAGACCGTTTTACAGAGGTGTTGCGTACTATTGGCATTAGTGATGTCCATGATAATAAAGAAATAAAAAATATTTTGCTTTATTAAAGACGTTTATTTCAATTATCACTATGAATTAACAAAAAACTTACAAATAGGGCAACTTACGAACGAACGAAATAAGTAGAGTGTACAATATTTCGTTTAAAAAAAGAAAAACTTATAAAACCTAGTCAAACGAACAATAATGTACCTTGATATTTAACAACACTACATGACGCCTTTAGAGGTCCATGGCGTCACTAAATACATAATATTCAAAAAAACTAGAGATGTTCACAGAGCAACAAGGTTATCGAGATTACGTTTTACCATTTACAAGATTTCTATCTACATAATATTCAAAATTATCTAATTCAGAGGAAGACGATGATAAATTCAATGCTGGAGAAATACCACTGGCAAAGCTGTCAAAAGGGCTGACATCAGGCAAAAACGGTTCATCAGACCAATGAAAATCTTGCTGTGTTGGCTGTGTACTTGTTCCTTCTCCTTGTGCAGTCTCAAGCGCATCCTACAAATAATAATATGAAATTAATATTTATGAATTTGCAAAAGCCAGTTGAAAATATTTTTTCTTCTAGTTATTCAACGGTGCTGGAATGCACAAGAGAGTAATAAGGAAGGTAGTTTAGAAAAAAATATCAGTCTTGTAGTTTTATAGATATTTTGTACACTCACTGTAGTTTGTATTACGGAAACCAGGCAAAAACAAGCAACTTAAAACACCGAAAAAGTTTTTTGATAAGTCCAAACAAACACTATGTTCAGACTTCGACCTTTGTTACTGGAATTATAAACTCACCTCTAAATCAGATTCGTTGAGATCAATATCACTTGTAGGGTCAAACACATAATCATCTATATCCACTCCTTCCAGGATATTAATTAATTCCTCTGCTGTACTTATTGTTAACAAAGTTTTTCTATCATTACAACTCGAAAAACAATTTAATGGATGGAATTATAATAAATAGGCTTACCGACGACCAGCTAACACGATTGTGTATATGAATGTTTATTAATAGAGGGTAAAATATTTTTTTTACTTGATTATGTCAAAATAAATTTATTTCTACCGACATTTGCCCCGCACTATTTTAGTAGGCAGCTCCGGTAATGACGTCAGATGCGGGCTCCTAAAGGAGTCAACGGCGTACGAGCATAGTATTTTAATAATACAAATAATGATGTCTGTTTTTATTGAATAATTTATCGAACGTTTTAATTAAATAAGCCATTTTATTACACAATTAGTGTATTTCATTATATAGTAAAATATAAATAAATGCACCATGAAAATTATAATATGAAATTTAATTGTATAGGAATTTTAATGTTGAAATTTTAATGAAAAGTTCTTAAAGGTATCTTCAGAATCTTCAAATTTTTTTATGTTTACTTTATTTCGACAACACTACCTGGCGCTTAAAGTTGTCACTGGCGTCGGAGAAGATATTGTTACATTAAATTTCAATAATACATTCAATGGCTATTTTATCAATCACAGAATACATTAATGATAAAATTAAGTTATTTAAAAAATAAATGATATACTTTAAATGTAATAATCGTAGTTAAAACTACCGAAATTGTCTTTAATTTTCGTGTATTCGCACAGAAAAGACAGCAAATTAAAGACACCTAAAGGTGTCGTTGGCGTCTCAAATGAGCGAGTCAATGAAGCCTAAAAGCGTCGTTGGCGTTCAAAGGGTTAAAGGAAAGGAAACGTTGGAATTAATAATGTCTTTTTTATTTTTTTTATTTTAAACCATGATAAACGACTGTTTTTATGTAAAAGTCGGTGATATGGTAGTTTTAATTATAATCAATATGCAACACTTGGCGTCTCGACATCACCATTATGGCGGCGGCAAAAATAATTTGAAAGTTTGCATTATTGTGACGACAAAAATAACGTGTAAAAATTGTGATTATTTATTTGTAATGGTTCTCACTTGTTGTGTGATAGCATGCAAAAGAGAATCTTATAAAGGTTGCGGTGTATTTTTAATAAGTAAGTATTTAGTCAGTTTTTTTTTTGCATAGGGTGTCCATTTCGCTTGTCATCTAAAGACGGATTTACGTTTTTATTTTTTTTTGGACAAATCGGAAAGTATTCATGGTCGAATAAATTGCATGATAATGGACGACCATAAAAAGGTCATGTTACGTAAATAGTGTAGCAATAAATCTATTTAATTTTTAAATTATCAAATCGTAAAGTATGTACGTTTGTATGAATAATACGGTATGGCCGGTTAAATGTGCCGCAGAGTGTATTATTATAGGTAGGTAAATAGAAAATCTAATAAGGCTAGCACAAACTTTTCGAAAAGTCGGTAGTCTCTTCGTATCGTACGTATACATAATAAGGAATTTTAATTTAGAACTTGTAATGTGTACTTTCTACAAAATTGCTTATAAATACTCAAAACGATACTTTGAAACGTTCGTGCTAGCCCTTCTAGTTTGAATGGCTTCACGAGTTTCCTAGAGAACGCAATGTCCGACTCCCACGTGGGTGGACTAAGTTTGACTAACAATAATTGTAATCGAAACGCTAAAACGTGTGGTCACCTTATTAGAGTAGGACGCTAACCAATATATAGACATCTCGCGAGGCTCGAATGTAAGTAATAAGTGCGCCATCTTGTTATAGTGTAAAATCTTTGGGTTTATTATTCTTCAGTGTGGACCATAAATGTCTAAAAGAAATGACACAAAAGAGCTATGACAGCTTCCACCACAGAGTACATTGTATTATATGCATCCACCAAAGAGAATATAATCACTCCGTTTTGCTTCCACATTTTATTCAAAAATATAATGCATGAAATATACGTTGATTAAAAGAGCATGTAATGCTGATTAATAAGAAAATAAAATCGTGATTCAAGGAGGCTAGGTTTTTGAGTAATTTTACATAGAAGTTTAACAGGTTATGCCTTTATTAACCATATTATTTTGCGCAACAACAACAAAAACTCATTCCAAATGCAGGCAGCGCTTGGGTTTTATAACCCATAGCCCTTTATTGTGTGGATAAGATAGAGAAAACATTGAAAACAACAAGATATAATTTAACAATAGGTGCTTTTATTATCATTCTTCATCATCCTCAATAACTAAGACATTGTCTAAGAAAGCAAGGCAACTGCAGCACTATTCATCAATTCCCATCTCAAAATCAATATCACAGTCCGAGTCGTATTATAAGTGGCGAAAGCAAGAGTCCTTAGGCAGTTCGGGTCAAAAATTATAAAGAAAACAGGGGTAAAGCAGCGAAAACACACAGAACACAATCGAGGGTTCGCGCCAAAAATACTTTGATTTATGTAAATCAAAATCCAATCGTCATCACAACCGAAATCTATTGAACAGAGCTGGGGTCAATGGTAGAGGAAGATACTAGTCCAGAGAACAGTAATATGGGTCTTAAATGCAAAATCACAACGAAACGATAATCTTTACGACACCATCAGAGATGTCGTAGGAATGTTCGTCGATTTGACGTTTGTGAAGCTGTCAAATTCAATTATTCGTATCGTTTTATGGTGTATTAGAGTAGGGTTTTTGTAAGAACTGTCAAAGCAATATCGTTCGTATATTCGTATCAACGACAGTCGATACGATGGCACTTAGAGTAGGCTCCGACACGATTATTGGCACGATATATCGTTTATCGTTCGGCGGAGTAGACCCCCATGCGACTCACGAGACGACGTGACTTGCAAAACGAGTAGTTTTGTTTGGACGAAGCGAAAATTCAAAAATAGGTCTCCTGGACAGTTGTGACTTTGAATCACATGATCCGCCGTCGTTGTACGTTGACTCCATAGCCAGACAAAATTCGACTGATTCTGTATGGATCGGCAGGGAGCGCGTTGGAGCAGCCAGTCCGGATCGCAAAAGAATGTTGTTGGATCGCCCTAGAACGATCCACGCTCCACGCATCACGATCTTGGATCGCGGTTCGCGGGATTGCCGATCCATTTTGGATCGTCTGGGGTGGATCCGCCTATTGATCATCGGCGAACAACCCGCTTAGGGGGCAACTCGGGCAGGAATTTCAAGGTTTCTGCTGATCAGTGTTTAGACTTAGTCCCACCAGAATATTTGTGATCATATTAATACTAAACTCTGTGAAACCAAAAATATTGGTTAGGTTAGGTTAGAACAGTGACCAGCTAAATCTTGATATTCCTGCCCGAGTTTTTTTGCCCGAGCTGCCCCCTAAGCCGACAATCACTACTTTATTATTTTAAGATGAGATTGAAGCTGAAATTTCACCGTGGGAGAGCCACGCTTCGGCATGAATGAATGAATGAATGAATGAATGGCTCAAAAAGAAGACCGGCGTAAAGCAGTGTATGCGCTGTGTTTCGTCGAGGGCGAGGTTAATGATGGCAGCGTCTTTGTGACTCTATTTGTGTTGCAGGTGTCTATGGGCGGCGGTAATCGCTCACCATCAGGTGGTCCATCTGCTCATTTTTACACCTATCACAAAAAAGAAGTATCAGCCTTTATACTGACCGACTGGAGGGCAAACGCCTCATGGAAATCAAGTCAGCGCTACTATGATGGGATTAGGCTTAATCACCACACTTGTCTAATGTGCATTGGTGATCAGAGCTATGTTCAAAAAATTCGAAACATACCGATGCTCGACCCAGAAACTACCTATCACATAAATACTTATAAAAAAATCACACCTATTTCAGACTTCTAAAAGCTGGCGCAAACCCCAATGCCACCTGCCGACTAGACTACGTCTCCGCCTGCCACCTCGCAGCCATGCACGGGGGGGACTCTTTGGCCCTCCTGGTGAAATTCGGAGTGGAGAAGCACCGGGTGGACAAGAAGGGGAGAACCCCCCTACACCTGGCGGCGTGGGCAGGGAACGCAAGGCAAATGGCTATACTGCTGGATTTTCCAGAAGGTAAGAGTTGGCTCTCCCTTTATGCTCGCCAACGACCTACGTCCGGACGCTTTCTTCAATGTAGATCTAACCTACCATGCTACTAATTCCTACCAGACTACCAATTCCTACCAAGCTACCAATTCCTACCAGGTTTCAACAAATGACGTTGAAGTTGGACCTTAGTTTAATAGTTCAGTCATTTAAGCTTAAATTAGGTAAGAATCTCGGAATTCTGACGTGAACTTACTATAATGACTGGACTATAACAGTATGCCAGTATAACGGTTAACAGTATTCGTGTGATGAACACTTGTGTTTGTTCAGTATCTGGGTGTTATATGTATTTAGGCCTTTGACTGTCACATTTCTAGACACAATAGAAAAAATATTGTTTGCCGGTCACCGGTGACCCCCATGGCGTTCAAAGAATTAAGTATTATATTAGTGATCCTCTGTCAAGTCTGATATCTGTAACACAAATGCTGAAGCTACTTAGTATGCAGTCGGGTCAATGTATGAGATGTGTGAGTGAATTTATTATTATTACTAGTGGCCCGCCCTCACTTCGCTTCGGGACCGTAATTCAGAAATGAACCAATAGATGGCGCTGTGCTCAATTACATCGCGCAAGCGTTTCGTGTTTTCGGTTTACCTATAAGCCTTGTCGTTGTCTATAGAAGTTATCTCTTTAACCCTTTGAACGCATTACATTTCCACTAAGAAAGTTCCCTCGACGCCAAGACCGTTTTACAGAGGTGTTGCGTACTATTGGCATTAGTGATGTCCATGATAATAAAGAAATAAAAAATATTTTGCTTTATTAAAGACGTTTTATTTCAATTATCAGTATGAATTAACAAAAAACTTACAAATAGGGCAACTTACTAACGAACGAAATAAGTAGAGTGTACAATATTTCGTTTAAAACAAAGAAAAAACTTATAAAACCTAGTCAAACGAACAATAATGTACCTTGATATTTAACAACACTACATGACGCCTTTAGAGGGTCCATGGCGTCACTAAATACATAATATTCGAAAAAACTAGAGATGTTCACAGAGCAACAAGGTTATCGAGATTACGTTTTACCATTTACAAGATTTCTATCTACATAATATTCAAAATTATCTAATTCAGAGGAAGACGATGATAAATTCAATGCTGGAGAAATACCACTGGCAAAGCTGTCAAAAGGGCTGACATCAGGCAAAAACGGTTCATCAGACCAATGAAAATCTTGCTGTGTTGGCTGTGTACTTGTTCCTTCTCCTTGTGAAGTCTCAAGCGCATCCTACAAATAATAATATGAAATTAATATTTATGAATTTGCAAAAGTCAGTTGAAAAAATTTTTTCTTCTAGTTATTCAACGGTGCTGGAATGCACAAGAGTAGTAAGGAAGGTAGTTAAGAAAAAAATATCAGTCTTGTAGTTTTATAGATATTTTGTACACTCACTGTAGTTTGTATTACGGAAACCAGGCAAAAACAAGCAACTTAAAACACCGAAAAAGTTTTTTGATAAGTCCAAACAAACACTATGTTCAGACTTCGACCTTTGTTACTGGAATTATAAACTCACCTCTAAATCAGATTCGTTGAGATCAATATCACATGCAGGGTCAAACACATAATCATCTATATCCACTCCTTCCAGGATATTAATTAATTCCTCTGCTGTACTCATAGTTAACAAAGTTTTTCTAACAATACCACTCGAAAAACAATTTAATGGATGGAGTTATAAAGGCTTAGCGACGACCAGCTAACGCGATTGTGTATATGAATGTTTATTAATAGAGGGTAAAATATTTTTTTTACTTGATTGTGTCAAAATAAAATTTATTTCTACCGACATTTGCCCCGCACTATTTTAGTAGGCAGCTCCGGTAATGACGTCAGATGCGGGCTCCTGAAGGGTCAACGGCGTACGAGCATAGTATTTTAATAATACAAATAATGATGTCTGTTTTTATTGAATAATTTATCGAACGTTTTAATTAAATAAGCCATTTTATTACACAATTAGTGTATTTCATTATATAGTAAAATATAAATAAATGCACCATGAAAATTATAATATGAAATTTAATTGTATAGGAATTTTAATGTTGAAATTTTTCACCTAGATGGATAGGCTACGGAATTATTATCCTAAGCTCTTATTTTCCAGTGTACCCTTGGCCCTTGAGGTGTGAATGGAAAATTTATTTTTGTTCGTGGTACCTACTCTTGGCCGTAAAATCCAATCACTTATTATTGTACATGTGTGCAAGAGGACTAGCTTTTCTTGAATTTAAATAAAAAATAAAACAATAATGTAGGTATGTGTATTTTCTCATGAGCATACTGTTTTGTCTTATAAGTACCAGGCTAACATAAAGTACAAAGAGGTGGTTTTAGAGAACATAATTAAATAACATGGCAGCCGATTTCATTTCATTTGTATGTATATGACTTCGTCTCATCACCCAGATAAATTCACTTGGGTGATTAATAAAAGGATATAAAATTTTATTGTATATCTTATGTCACAGGAAATTCGACATGAAAGTACCAGGAAATCATAAATTTATAGAAGGTAGGTACTAATAAACGTAATTTGTATCTTTGCTAAGACAAAAAATATCAATGTCTTATAACCACCTCTTAGTACTTTATGTTAGCCTGGTACTTATAGGACAAAACAGTACGCCCATGAGAAAATACATACCTACATTATTCTCTCAATTCGACCCGTAGGTATGTTTTTTTTACTATGTTTGTTACGCGATAACTCCGCCAATTATTTTTTATCCAAGCCAAGGGTACTGAAAAAAATATATTTTCCGTAGCCTATCCTTAAGTATAGGTGAACAACGGGAAAACAGTTCATAGGTTGTCTATCAATAACTAAGTCTATGTAACTCTTGTCAAAGTAGGACTATTGAGAATCTTGTTTTACTGGTAAGTCTATTGGGAAGGAATTTCCCAGTAGTCCGATTGGTAAGACTACGCGGTAAGACTACTGGGAATAGCCCGAAATTAATGAAAAGTTCTTAAAGAATCTTCAAATTTTTTTTATGTTTACTTTATTTCGACAACACTACCTGGCGCTTAAAGTTGTCACTGGCGTCGGAAGAAGATATTGTTACATTAAATTTCAATAATACATTCAATGGCTATTTTATCAATCACAGAATACATTAATGATAAAATTAAATTATTTAAAAAATAAATGATATACTTTAAATGTAATAATCGTAGTTAAAACTACCGAAATTGTCTTTAATTTTCGTGTATTCGCACAGAAAAGACAGCAAATTAAAGACACCTAAAGGTGTCGTTGGCGTCTCAAATGAGCGAGTCAATGAGGCCTAAAAGCGTCGTTGGCGTTCCAAAGGGTTAAAAATAGTATAGATTAGCCTATATGTCATCTAGCAGATTTTTCACACGTGATATATAGCCCACATTCTATATTGATTGGGAGATAATAAAAATACATACTTATATTTATTTATTTATTTAAACTTCAATTAAAATATAAAGGAGTGAGTATTAACAATTTTGGTTTCCTTCCTTAATTTGGAATTGAAAAAAAAAATGCTTAATACAATAATGCTTTTCGACAATAACCAGATACTACCGCAATGTAGACTAGGTGACTACTCAAGAAAAACAACAAAGATATTTCACTAAAATGATAGGAACACGGAGTCACAAAATAATTACACACAGAAGGTAGACTCAGCCTGATTTTGAATTTAGAAAAGTTTGTTGACATATGCTAGGGTTGTTGCCCGGCATGAGTACATAAGCGCGCGGCCTCTACCACAGACCTCGACAGTTCGACAATCTAATGTCATAGGCTAGGATTAACCCTTTGAACGCATTACATTTCCACTAAGAAAGTTCCCTCGACGCCAAGACCGTTTTACAGAGGTGTTGCGTGCTATTGGCATTAGTGATGTCCATGATAATAAAGAAATAAAAAATATTTTGCTTTATTAAAGACGTTTTATTTCAATTATCAGTATGAATTAACAAAAAACTTACAAATAGGGCAACTTAATAACGAACGAAATAAGTAGAGTGTACAATATTTCGTTTAAACAAAGAAAAACTTATAAAACCTAGTCAAACGAACAATAATGTACCTTGATATTTAACAACACTACATGACGCCTTTAGAGGTCCATGGCGTCACTAAATACATAATATTCGAAAAAACTAGAGATGTTCACAGAGCAACAAGGTTATCGAGATTACGTTTTTACCATTTACAAGATTCTATCTACATAATATTCAAAATTATCTAATTCAGAGGAAGACGATGATAAATTCAATGCTGGAGAAAAACCACTGGCAAAGCTGTCAAAAGGGCTGACATCAGGCAAAAACGGTTCATCAGACAATGAAAATCTTGCTGTGTTGGCTGTGTACTTGTTCCTTCTCCTTGTGAAGTCTCAAGCGCATCCTACAAATAATAATATGAAATTAATATTTATGAATTTGCAAAAGTCAGTTGAAAAAATTTTTTCTTCTAGTTATTCAACGGTGCTGGAATGCACAAGAGTAGTAAGGAAGGTAGTTAAGAAAAAAATATCAGTCTTGTAGTTTTATAGATATTTTGTACACTCACTGTAGTTTGTATTACGGAAACCAGGCAAAAACAAGCAACTTAAAACACCGAAAATTTAAAATTAAAAATTAAAAATATATGAATGTTTATTAATAGAGGGTAAAATATTTTTTTTACTTGATTGTGTCAAAATAAAATTATTTCTACCGACATTTGCCCCGCACTATTTTAGTAGGCAGCTCCGGTAATGACGTCAGATGCGGGCTCCTAAAGGAGTCAACGGCGTACGAGCATAGTATTTTAATAATACAAATAATGATGTCTGTTTTTATTGAATAATTTATCGAACGTTTTAATTAAATAAGCCATTTTATTACACAATTAGTGTATTTCATTATATAGTAAAATATAAATAAATGCACCATGAAAATTATAATATGAAATTTAATTGTATAGGAATTTTAATGTTGAAATTTTAATGAAAAGTTCTTAAAGAATCTTCAAATTTTTTTTATGTTTACTTTATTTCGACAACACTACCTGGCGCTTAAAGTTGTCACTGGCGTCGGAAGAAGATATTGTTACATTAAATTTCAATAATACATTCAATGGCTATTTTATCAATCACAGAATACATTAATGATAAAATTAAATTATTTAAAAAATAAATGATATACTTTAAATGTAATAATCGTAGTTAAAACTACCGAAATTGTCTTTAATTTTCGTGTATTCGCACAGAAAAGACAGCAAATTAAAGACACCTAAAGGTGTCGTTGGCGTCTCAAATGAGCGAGTCAATGAGGCCTAAAAGCGTCGTTGGCGTTCAAAGGGTTAATGTGGTCAAAAAGGCGTATTTCCCCGTTAGTGCGCATGCGTGAGTACATGACTCGTTTTTAGTTCTTAGTGGGCAGCCTACTTTCTGTGTGTAATTATTTTGTGACGGAGTGCACAATCAAGTTGACAGGCGGGCGCGGATAAAACATAAGACACATGACACAATATAAAAGTTTTAGCATACGAAACGCACGTTTAGCGCAGTGGTTTGAGTCGGTTGAGACTCAAGGGTAGCGAGTTCCCAATAACAGAAATGCTTGTAAGTTGTAGTTGAAACATATTTGTGTTGGATTTGGGTGTTTGTAGTTCCTTCGTTGTTTCTGGTTTCCATAGCACAAGGGAAACCTTAGATTGGGACCAGTAGGCCTAACATGCGTGCCGTGACAAAATTTTGTCGACTCTCGTTCGCGAGTGCGCATCCTTCTATCCTGCTCATCGCTTAGTCAATGGAGTAACATAACTATCATATCATATCTCTAACATATGGAGTGCAATAAAGAATATGAATATGAATAATAGTCAGGTAAGCGAGAAGCAACTTGCGCCGACACAATACGAGTGTCGACAAATTTTCTCGCGGCGCGCATGTTAGCCCAGCTGGACAATGTTGTCTCAATTTAAATTAACTAGTGGCCCGCCCTCACTTCGCTTTAGGGCCGTAATTCAGAAACGAACCAATAGATGGCGCTGTGCTCAATTACGTCGCGCAAGCGTTTCGTGTTTTCGGTTTACCTATAAGCATTGTCATTGTCCATAGAAGTTATCTCTTTATATATAGTATAGAAGATTATTTATCCATCTTTCCATGTCTACCGTGCCCGCACGTCCCTAAATGAATAAACCCTAAGTCACTCCTCAAGTGCGCCTCATGACCACGATGATATGGAACTCGTGGTCCGGCGCCACCACGGCCTCCGACTTCTTGGATACCAGCCTCAGGACTATCAGATCGTCTGTTACGTCCTATAACCAAACATATATAAATAAGGATTTTTTTATTTATGCTACTATACGACTTTTGTTAGGCCGTGGATTCCATTCAGTCCAGAATGTCAAGTTCCCAAAATGTTGACCGTAGTCATTCGACAGCCTAAAGCTGCTTTTCCAACAGAGCTGTGCGAGGTAGCTATGCTGTGCGAGGAGAAAATCCGCCAATAGAATCCTCTTTATAGGTATTCAATTGATGATTTTTTTGAAGTTACTCACAATTTCCTTTAGAGCATTAGAAGCATAATGTGAGAGAGCCCTCATGTGCGTGGAGTAGGTGGCGGCTGTTAAGCTGTCCAGGGTGGTTGTCTCTGGAAACCCTGGAGATGAAATGGCAATTATATTCATCATAGGCAATGACATTCCACCTACAATGGACTTCGCATCTGCGCCTTGTGAACGGAACTTGAAAATTATGCCTAGGCATACTTTTGATTAGTCGTGTGTCAATGATAACTATGGAGTCGCTCTTTTGTTAGTTTTTTCACCCGAGCGAGATTATGGCAGGTCACTAACTAATTTACGATAACTGTTTTTTTTGGCTTTCCACTACCTACTTCCATGAGATTATGAGAGAGAAGTGGCGCAAGTTAGTTGTAATGGAAAGTTTTCAGGTTCCAGTTTTTCCCATTGATATCATTAAAATAAAATTATTACGCGGAAAAAAGTAATTTTATTTTCGCAATAACAAACCCTTTTATTTGATAATGGGAAATGCATTAAAAGTAACTAGGTACTTCTAAACTGGAATTCAAGACCAAAAAATCTACGACAGATACGTCACTGTCAAATCTGTTAAAGTCACTTGTCATTTTTAAGTGACGTTTTTAGGTTTCGCCAACCTTTTTGGCATTATTTTTCTCATTAAGCAGACTAAACTGTCAAGTTTCCATACATTGTTAAAATGTTGTAGGTAGATAGCAAATGTTTTTAGCACCTGAAGTATAACAAGCGCAATACCATCTTTGAAAACAAAAAAATACGGATGGTTAAGTTTTTATAAAAGGGTCTTGTATTTACGTGAAAAAAAGTAATTAAAATATATATTTTTAAATTATAGACTCAAAATTACCCATAAATAAATTATATAACCGTGTGTTTTTAGAAAAAAGGGGTACACTATGGTACAATTATTTTATTGCAGTAGCAACATTGTAGTAGATTTTTTGGTCTTGAATTCCAGTTTTGGGTATAGTCTGCCATCTGGAACCGTTCACCATATTGGATTTAGCATGACATTACCTAACTTACCATATCAATGCAAAATTTAATTTTAATCGGTGAAAACTGATACGATATGTATGTAATACACACAAACATTGCAAGATCACAAAAGTAAAAAAAAATAATTGCGATCTAGGTACAATAATTGGATTATTATAATTTGTTCGAGTTACGGATTATTTCTTTAAACAAAATCATGGAATCGGTTACCTATACAGGGTGTATCTGTGAACATTTACATCCCTTTAACCACGTGTTCTATCAACCATTCTGAACAACATTTGTTCAACAACTTTTCCAATTTCTTCGAAAAATTTTTTGACTCCCCATACAAAATGACCAAGTCACGTGACCGACTTATATGGAAAGATGAAAATTTTTATGCGATTTTCAAAAGTCATAGCACAAATGTTGTTCAGAATGGTTGGTAGAAAACGTGGCTAAAGGGATGTAAACGTTCACAGATACATCCTGTATATACATATAAAAATATAATTAAATTCAAATGAGTGCACGCAAACCGATAAAATACCTATAGTAGATGAAATCTATACATATAATAAAAATGTAAAAAAGCTGTGTCTGTACATTGAAGATATTTATCTCAAAATAACTTAGGACGACTAAAAAACAGTAACAGAACATGAATCAATGATTTTTAAAATTTTTGTCTGTCTGTTTGTCTGTTTGTCTGTTTGTCTGTTTGTCTGTTTGTCTGTTTATCTGTTTGTCTGTTTGTCTGTTTGTTCGCGCTAATCTCGGAAACTACTGAACCAATTCGAATGAAACTTTTTTTATTGTATAGCTGTAATATCAGGGCAACTTATAGGATATTTTATATTTTGAAGATCAGGCTCCTTGATGTAGAACCACAACAGCCCAACTAAACTATAAGAGGTAGGTCAATGGCACTCTAACAAAAAATGTTCACATTGATGAGCATTTTATGATGCCATGAAAAAAATCAAAGATCATGGAACACCTGGTGTGGAACTCTAAGAGCCCAGCTCCACTATAACAAATATGGAATGAAATGGAATGGAAAATTGTCAAATGTGATGAGCATTTTTGGATGAGATCCTATAAGGAAGGACATTCCGAACTTAAACCCCTAATGGAGCGAAAAGGGGGTTCCAAGTTTGATCATGGGACTACGTGATTCCTTGGCCCAATCTACTCCAACTTTTGCATACACATTCTTTGACAGAATTGATGGATAAAATATAAGATTCAAACTTTAGAATACTTACATCCGCTAATGGAATAAAAAATAATTTGGCGGTTACTTTCATTAGAAGTTGATATCATTTTTTTTTAATATTAAATGGGTTTGCACTTGATCTCATCTCACCTGATGGAGAGTGACAATGAGGTCTAAGATGTAGCGTGCTTTCCCAGAAGAAGCCTATTCACTCTCGACTTAAAAGACACCCAAATTGTAGCTCTCTGGAAATAGCATTCCTTAGTAGTTCGTATAAACTATCAACGAGCCGCCTTAAAAATCTATTAACCTATAAACGAACATTTATAAAATACGATTTTTTTTAAATATCTATTTAAATAATCATCTTTAAGTCAAGAGTCATAAAGTTCACGCAAACGAAGTTGCGGGCGGCCACTAGTAAATAATAAGCGTTGCGACTCCGTGTATTCCTTGCTCTGAACTTTTCCGTAAATCACCTTATGCAGCTTCGATTGACACGTAGTTATACATTACTGCTTTAATTGTCAAGATATTTACACATGCAGGTTTGTAAACAGCAGTGTATATACAGATCAGTTGAAGCATAATAAGGTGAAATTTGGAGCATGTGCCATCTTCGCGCTTGGTTATTGTATGGCGCGCTATGTCCATTGTAGGTGAAATGTCATTGATCATAGGGGACACGCTAAGAATGTGTTCTGAGATGCCTAAGACGGATAGCACACAGAATCATGAGTCGAGGCAGAAGCGTTCAAAAGACGCAGGCCTCTGACTTTTGTATGCAATCAGATAGGTCTATACATACTGCCATAGTCAACTGCGTCGCAGTTGAGGCGGCGGAGGGGCAAGGCCGACGCGGCGGTGCGGCGCGGGCGCACATCTTCGTCTTCTGGCGACGACTTATTGAATGGTAAACGATGCTCCGCACCTCCGCCTAGACTATGCCTTAACTCCACCTCGACTCTGGCAGTGTGCTACTCACTTTAGGCGGTGAAAAGATACGTTCATACGAATGTCTTAGCTCTTGAGTGGTTTCAGTTTAGTTTAGTTTCACAAAGTCACAATCATAGCATTGAAAGCTTACCTTCACAATTAACGATGATGGTCCCCACCACATTACCGTTCTCATTAATGCGGTTCATGGTTTCAGTAGCCAGTGGTCCCTGAGACAAGAGAAAATTAACTTAAGTAATCATACTTGAATACTTGAGTGAAACTAGACAGCAGGTGGCTTATAATGGAGCTGTCTGGTAAGGAATGAGATTATACCCGTTGCATTCAAACAAGGGCACGCACAGCGAGTGTAAAAGGGAGGGCGACTCCGATTCGGTAGTTACGCCCGCTTCTAATTATGCAAGCCTGACGCGCCTTATAGAAGGCGGGGCGAGATGGGTCGGATATTTTGTCCTCGAACGATAGCACAAAGGGAGTCCAACCACCAATGCACACGACGGGCAAAAGACCGCACCTCCAGTACCCACGAGACACCTGCGTTACTGCATGTCCACGGATCACACAAACCAGTTAAGTAGTATGAAGTAACGCAGACAACGGCGCGACGCGGTTAGTCCAGTCCGCAACAAGTCACCAAAAAACCTTGTAAAAGAAAATCGACAGCTAATTTCTAGTCATCATCATCATTTCAGCCAATAAACGTCCACCGCTGGACATAGGCCAATCTTCACCACACAGATGGGTCCTATTTGCAACCAAGGAATTCCCGCGACCCTGACATAGATCGCCGGTCCACCTTGTGGGGGGGCCTGCCACGGCTGTGACATGTCTTTACTGACCATAAAATTTTGAGCAATCTCCATGATCCTGTAGATTTATTGATGTCTTCTAATAAAATCACAATAGAAATACACAAATGAGATTATTTTTGTTTATGTTTACAAACACTCTTTTGATCTAAATTCTGGTAAAAACTTCCAATCTTCTGTCACAAATCTGTCATGAATTTCACGCCAAAGAGAATATAATCACTCCGTTTTAAGAGACGCCATTTCATACATTGGTCTGAGCTCGAGGTTTTTTTTTTCTTTTTT
This sequence comes from Cnaphalocrocis medinalis, assembly GCA_014851415.1. Classification (NCBI taxonomy): domain Eukaryota; kingdom Metazoa; phylum Arthropoda; class Insecta; order Lepidoptera; family Crambidae; genus Cnaphalocrocis; species Cnaphalocrocis medinalis. The sequence goes on from JABMDO010001122.1 coordinate 16,769, forward strand.
TTTCTTGGCACAGGTGAACATTGCCAACCACACGGCATGAACATTGGTTTTATTAATGTTGGCATGACTGGTATTTGACAACTGACAGCGTTACGTAGTGATGGGAAACTGTCGATAGATTCCCACGATAGTTACTAGTGATGGGAAATATCGAAAAATATCGACAGCGGACTGCACCCTAGATCTTGTTATTTTTCAGATTTATTTTAATAGGGAAATAACAATTTTTAAATATTTCAAAACACATTTATTGAAAAATTTAATTGGTATTAAACAATATTGATTGATGAATTCTATTTCTATTGTAATGCCTTCCAAAAAAATATATGAAATCGTGTTGAAAACAAAGTTTAACTTATTTGATACAGTTTTCCAAGCCGGGACAACAAGCTAGTGTCAGCATACTTCTGGATTTACAGTGGACCAGCTTAATAATAATAGGAATATGGACAGTGATCAGTAGTGATCACTTCATCAAAGAAATAATAATGAATGGAGACATCATAAAAGATCCGACAAAAATAGCAAATAGATAATGTCTGATCGTGACATTTATATGGTTTAGAAAAGTGTCAGATTACTTACATATTGTTTTACTTAAAAGATTATTAATTATAAACAGAATTGTCTATGACATCGTGGACCACACTACACCTTTCGGCTAAAAGTTCTGTCTGATCAGATGTTGGCCCTGGGCGTTCAAACGAAGGTCCTGGGCATATAAAATGCGGTCCGGGTATAACAGATGGATTTCCAGATGAATCTGTAAAACATTTTATTAAAATTATTGAATATTTTGATTTAAGAGTGTATTAAGTTGAGAGTTGTTATATTCATTGAACTCCTCTGAGTTCACTGAATATAACGAATATTTTTAAACAAGCAGTATAAAAATGTACCTTTTAATTCAATCATTTTTAGATTTGTTCATTTCTTCATGTCGAAAATGTTTACCGCAAACATACTTAAGTTGATGCAGTTTCTCTATTGGCATGTAAACAAGATCTCCTTAGCCAGCTCTAATCCACTTCAAAGACCTGAAATAAATTTTGAAGAAATTATACAGGGTTATTTCTAAACCTTGGCATCCTTCAAACCACCTTGTGTACCGGCCATTCTGAACAATAGTTGTTCTATGACTTTTGTAAATTCGCGAAAAAAATTACAAGTTTTCATACAAAATCGGTCGCGTGACTGAAAATGTTGTTCAGGATGGTTAGTAGAAAGGGTGGTGTGAAGGATGCCGGTGTTTAAAAAATAACCCTGTATTTACAACTATCAAAGAACTGTTTGTCTGCTAGGCAATTCAAATTCATGCATATCAAATGGGTTTAGGTTTAAATTACTTATAAATGCTGTGTAAATACAAACCTCTCTGGATCAATGTGAAATATCTACTAGCCAGGAACCTTCCAGGAACACACCTAAGGCTGACAAACGCCTTATACCACCTGATACAACGCACTTCTTAAAGTTACGTGTATGCCCACGAGACGATTCCATGGTCAAAACTAAACACAATAGCACTTAATAAATAACACAAAACTATGATAAAACTGATTAACACAACAAGTCCAAAAATAACAAGAAAAGTGGCGTTAAACGTCCAAACATAACAAAGAAAGAAACACGTAACTCGACGTAAGATCAGGAGGGAGGATTTCACTTGATTCACATTTTATTTACGAAAATATGTATCGTTCCCAATAAATTTTGAAAAAAAACGCCATATTGAAGTCAGATGTCAAGTTTGGCCGGATCTTGCCTTGCCAACATAGCCAAATAAAATTTTAAGTTATGATGTTAGAAAACCAGACGTACTCCCACAGAATACATTAATTGCGGTCTTGTAGTCATTACTGCTAGGGAATAAGGCTAAAAGTAGCATATCATGACGAAATATTACATTTGTTTCCGCGGTGTCCACCCACTGTTTCACGCGTGTGATTTTCACTTTTCACTTTTGTTTTTGAAAGTTGCAAAAAGAAGTTTGGAATATTATTATTTCTTTGCCAGCTATAATATTAAACTACTAAAACTTTTTTTGGTTTTACTGCCGCTCTCCGAGACGTCATTTAACTTTTATACTTATTCATAGTCTGAATAATGAAATTGATAGTCTTTATGGGTATCAAATTAAGGGTTTTTTTGTTAATAAAAAAGGGTTGTTTGACGTTAATAAACGTCTCTAAACGCGGTAGTAAGGGCTGATAAAATTAACTTTCTAAAAGCTCTCGATGCACTTAAAAGTAAAGTAACTTTACGTCTCCTATATAGGTACTAACAGAAGGTCAAAAGCCTCCATCATAGACAAGTCATCGGTACTATGATGGGATTAATTAAGCTTAATTAAGCTTAGCCAGCCACGCTTGCCTAATCTCGATGCACTTATCTATATCTTCTTCTATACTATTTATAAAGAAGTTAATCTCATATTCCACGCCAGGGCTTATAGGTAAACCGAAAACACGAAACACTTGCACGATACAATCAAGGCCTAGCGCCATCTATTGGTAGACAGTGGAGTTACTGTCCCGAAACGAAATGAGGGCGGGCTAGTTACTATTATAAAAATTAAAAAATACTTCGCGAACCAAAAGGAAATAAAACTTAACTAATATATATTTATTTTATTACCCGGCTTTGCCCGTATTCTGTGTCAAGGCAGCCAACACTCGCCAGAAGAAGAAACTAGAAGTTCTCTTACGTGGTAAGACTTGTACTTGATCAATGTTCTCCACCGTTCCACGAAATAGTAGCAGTTGTTCTTGTCTCTATAGAATAAATCTCCCGTTTTGAACCAACCGTCATCTGTATAAGCAGCTCTGGTAGCTTCTGGATTCTTATAGTACCCCTAAAAATATTTTTCATATTTGACATTAAGTATGTTCAAAAATAAAACTTCATCGCGAAAGGAATTTTCTCTTGCTTGATCTCGAATCATTAGCCTGTCGCCGCTAGCCTTTTCAACACGTTGGCAGATGAATCTTTCGATCCATCTAATGACATATAGAGGGAATATAGGCGGTAAGTATTTAAGGGTGAGTCCACAATCCACATCCTGTGAATGTGCCGCAAATGCGTGCGTTTTTAGTTCGCGCTGCTGCCCGCGCGATGTTCAAGACGATGAGAAGAAAAATTATCGTTCTCTCCAGTACTAAGAAATTTACTACATGATACATCACATGGGATGGGAAAATACAAACCACGGGCTAAGTTAACTCCAATAGCTGAAGAAATTGTTCTAACAAAATGGCTTGGAATAATTATTTGGCAATCATCATCATCATAGGCCTTTACATCTGTGGCAGACGTTTCATGGAATAGAAAAGAATAGAATAGATAAATATTTATTCAATGTAATGATGACAGATAAAATAGGTAAGTTAAAGTATTGGGGGGTAACATTGCAGCTGCACTCGTGGCTGAAAAGTATAGAACTTTAGCGGGAGTGATTCTTTCGTCCACATCAATATTCTA
>JABMDO010001123.1:0-17274 GCA_014851415.1 Cnaphalocrocis medinalis
AACAGTATATGAATATACTGTAGCCTATAGGCTGATTATTTACTTTTATACCGAGCTTTAAATAGCTGTTTAACATTAAATAATTTATAAAAGTTTGTGAAAATTGTTTAGATTTTTGTGGCGCATTTAAACACTATTATTTTTTATAATGGCGAATGTTTGTATTTGTTACTTATATTGGCGAGTGTTTATATTTGTTACTTTTTCACGCGCAAACGACTTTACTCTTTTAAATATAATTTGTGTGCCCTTTAAAATATAACTGCTATATAGCTGGCATTACCGCGGAGCTCAGCTTGTCTATTTTCATAAATTCAAGTCCTAAACGAATGAAAAAAATATTCTTATTTCGTCATAATATACAACTTATTACAAAAAGTGATACAAGCACAGAAGATATTATACTCTTAGTCGCCGTTAGTGTAGTCCGCGGCATCTTACGATAGCGATGATCGTTAAGTTTGTAGTAAAATAGAAGGCTTTCTACTAAAATTCGTTTCTGCACACTCAAGGTCATCGTTAAACTTACATGCTGGGGGTTGGAGTTTAAGTCATTGACCTGATTTTGATGAAAACTATTTTATGATGCTCTGCGAAAACTTTGATTTTTACTTTAATTTAAAAAAATGCTTGCTTAGCATAGTACATCTGTATTAATATCATTGCAATGTCGATTATTTAATACAGTGCGCAGTTTGTCTATATTGACAAAGTTTAGCGACATTATACTTAAATTCGTATTACTTTATCTATCAGCGAAGTATGCACGTCATATCTTCCCGTTGTCTGTGTTTATGCATTGAGCTAATTATGTTATTCTATGTCATATGTAGACTTATGCTCTAAGTATGCAGACAACAACTGATAACATACATTCCTTTGTTTACATAGAACTTATTAATTTGTAACTTACATAGATACAGTATGTACCTACTTCATTAAGTATGAACTAAATCGTTTAGATGAAACTAAATAAAATTTCTATGCTTTTAAACAAGCGCTCTTAGCATTTTTTGCTAATTTGAGGATTCACAATTAGAATCTTCAGCTGCAGACTGTAAAGTGTTTAACTATCGTGATTTCTTGAGTAATTAATTCTAATAAGAAAAAATTTCACTGTTTTTTTTTCGTTGACAGATAATTACCTCATCGCACTATATAAGGATCTCCTACCGTAATTCGTCCGACATAGTAGAACCTCATGTTCTAAGTATTCCATACTGTGGGGAGAAATGTCCAGTTTCAAGATTCATCAAGCTTTATGACAATCTCTTGTCTGTAAATGGGATTATGAATGCGGAAAACAGTGTGAGACATATTATAATTGTATGATTAGGTATATTAACGATTTATTAAATCCTACTAATAAAAGTGTGTAAGACTAATTGGTCACTTGTTTTATTAGAAATTAATAAGATAACGTTAAAAACACCACTTACCTAATTTACGACCTTACTTCGGTACATACACACAGACTGCTAAGGTAGACCTTTTGGTTTTTGTCGTTAGGTAAACCACCAATAAAAGTACTGAACTTTATTATATTGTATCCATGTAATGAACAGCAATGAAATCATTTTAAAAAACACGAGAAAGTTTTTAAGCAGTCTGTAGTAAGTACACATCAGGTTACCACAACCTGTCAAATTTCCTCAATATATTCAACCTAATGTGTGTTACAGTAAGATGAGAGTTGATTGAAGAAATTTGATAGTTTTGTATAATTTACTTTATGTGTGGCTGGTTCCTACGTACCCATATTTGTTGCTCTTTCACGTAATACTACTGAATGGATTTTGATGAAACTCACAACAATATAGCATACATAGACTTTTAACGTAGGCTAGAATTTATTAAGATATTTTATATATTATCCAAAATAAAGATATTCGTTACCACCCTAGTCATGTAAATGAATTAAAGTAAGTTTTCTGTTTACAGAATTTATTACATGATAACATTCCAATCAGTCAACATTGTGTTAATTGGGATCAACATTAAGTATGATGTTTTGACGTTAATTACATTATCGGCTAGATTAATGTTGCAGGCATTCATTGCCGTATTGACATAATTATTTCTTTTATTGAATAAAAAATTATATGTTTATAATGTAATTGATATCCAGTCCGGTTGGTATTTTGCAATCGTTAATTTATTGATTTTAATAAGTAGATCTAACTTATATTACTACTTATAATTCCCGATCCGCGAGATCCGAATTAGAATTCGTACTGATCTATACGGTATAGTTACGTAGCTTATAGGCTTTGACCGGCTCAGTGGCGCAGTGGCTTGTGAAGCTCACTAAGCGATGGCTGCTCATTGGGACCTGGGTTCGATCTACGAATCCCGTTAAAAATTTGTAGCTGAGGTTTTTTTTTTGCCTTAACTGTCCCACTGCTGGACAAAGACCTCTCCCAAACTAATCCATCGGTCTCTGTTAGAAGCCAGAGCTTGCCGATCCTGCTTGTGGTGGTCTAAATCGTCACGCCATCTCATTCTGGGTCTGCCCCTCAACCGTCGCTCATCTGTTGGCTTGTCTAGTATAGTATAGTATTGTTGTATGTGACCATTTAAGTCCACCTCTCCGGGTGCATCGCAGATGTGGGCGATTTCCGCCAAACTGAAATAGAACTGGGCAGGTCATGTGTGTATGACCTGAGTTTATCTTATAAAAATTCTCAGTGTTAGCCTAAAGTCTGGACGTTGGTGGTCTTGTACCCTGTGCCTCGAAATCACGTTACGCCGTTGGTCCCTCTTTTTCATTGTAGTTATCTACCGAAAAATATGAGGGGAAGAGAATAGAGAGTGTACACTATTAGATAATCCTAAGTACCTACGTGGCTCATCCTTGTGTTAGGTAGCCGAATCGGCGTAGAGGATGTTTACACACTAGTACTATGGTACTGCCAGTACTATCTGTGTTTAGTAAATGTTTGCAATGTAAAGGCACAAAGGTTAATGTGTGAGAAATGGTTAATATCTTAAGTTTCGTCCCACGTGAGTGGTATTATGCACACAAATATATTTTATGTATAAATGCCATATTATACTTATTTACGTAAATACATTTATGTTCTACTTATGTAGTTTTACTTTCACGATAACACAAAATTATTCTTTCACTTTCAGTTCTCGCCTCTACTGGGAATTTCGTTCTTCATAGGCCTTGGACTTTTCGTCATTATATACGTAGCACACAAGATGCATTTCGCCAGGGTCTCCAGAGAATACGGGTAAGAATATATAGTATAGAATAGAGTATATTTATTTGGAGCAAATAACAGAAACTTAAAACTAAAATTAAAATTAAACTTACGCTACCAAAATGGTTGCCAGTCAGCATTATGTCACTGCTTAGCAATGTCGCTGGTATTCTATGGCACCAGATAGAGTGGGGGCGCTGCATCAATCAACAAGATTAATCCTTACCAAAGTATTTTATTAATTACGTAATGATATTTTTTTTTCAGATTTAATTCGGGTTACTCCAATATTCAAGCCGTGGTGGTCGCGCCAAAAGAAATAACTCAATAACATACGGATACAATGCAAATTGCTTTACCATCAAAACACAAACAAGTAAATTCGTCTGTGGAATTCTTCCAACGTCTGTCTTAGTATAGGCTAACCAATCGTAAAAGCCGGCCTGATGCGCCTTTTTACTTTTATTATTGCAACACAGTACCTATAGGTACCTAGATCACATCAAGTTGACAATCACTCAATCAATTATTTAAAAAATAGAGCGCAATCCTCAAACTTTCTTTTCAAAAAAATGTGAATATATTGCCAACATAATTTTGACAGACTTGACATTTTCAGCTAATTTAATTATATTAACATTTATAGTTCTCATATGTTTTCCGCAACACGTCGAGGGATTTGTACATTTCTGATCAGCTATTATCATACTTTGCTTTAAGCTTGTCATCGTATAACCATTCTCAGTTAAATGCTGTATGTTTATTGATTGTACCTCTTATAAACTTACCTACCTTTTATGAAAAGTTTTAGCTGTCGGTTGGTCGGCTTTCTGGTCGTTTATTATCAGATCAAGGAAATATTTAAGTATGAAACTTTTTTGATACCTACGATTTTGGGATTTATGAAAGAATGTCATAACGATAATATAACAGTTTTAGATTTTGAAGTTGAATAACACGTACAATTAAAGTAAAAATAAACGGTATTTAGGACTTTTTCCAAGGATAGAATAAAAATGAAGCGGTATTATAGGTAGTTAATGTGTATTAAGTTTACGTATTGTATAAATAATTTGTTATTAAATAAAGTAAACTAACTCAAACCGTTAGATAGCATTAGAGGCTGTTCAATATTATATTAAAACGTTTAATGAAATCTAGGCAACCGTTTCACGACTGTCTCATTCGCGCGCATTTTAGGTCATAATCTCCATTTTTTTATTTGTTCTTTAGATTTTCGCGTTGCATATTATTAACATCGGAATAATAATGACGGGAATTAACGCGTTATTATTTTTTAATTATGTACTTATAAACTGCTCGACGTTTCGGCTACGTCACAAACGAACTGACAATGCACGGTGACGTCTGCGGTTTGCGTTAATACCCGTTGTTATTAAATTCTTCTCAATTACATGTGGAGCCCACTTTAAGACTACCTAAACAAGATTCAGCGACTTAGAAAACACTGTATTTACATACGTATAAGTGTGACAATCCCTTTAATAAAGAATTGCATTTAATGCCTTATTCGCATGCATTTTAATCTTACAAATGAATTTCTATTTTGCCAAGAAACTCATGACGAAGGTTGGTTTATCGGAGTTTTCATGACAATACCAATGGGGTTACCATATACCCTATAACGTTAAGCTGGAATGGCGCCATCACTCTTGACAAATTATAATGAATAGGTATTATTTTTCAGGGTAGAATATTACTTAAAGTGCTATAAAGACTTAGTAGTAATAGCTAATAAATGTACTGTACGCTTACAGGCGATATTTACTGCACAAATTCCAACTTGTGATTAAAAATAGGTACAGTCTAGTAATATTTTGTATTCACGAAGATGCGCCGTGATCATAACTTATTAGACTTGGGAGAACACGTACCTTCTTGAATTGAATAAATTATAGTTTCCCATAAACTTTCCTTTGAAAAGTGTCTTCTTTCTGGGAAGAAACATTGGAATTTTACTTTGAACATGCATCCGTCCGTGGGTACTAAGTGTAATAATATTATATATACTTTTAATATACAATCCGTGTACAATTAATCATATTTTTCTTCTGGTAACTGACAAACATTTTATGTATCATTAGGTTCCTATTGCTCATTTATGTTTTCTGTAAAATACATAATATAATGCTTATTTTTTTTTAAGTTGATAAATTAGAGTGCCCAAGATAATTAGACCCGAGCTAAACAGACTACGCACATAATCATATATGTGCGCGAGCAGTGATCTGAGACAGAGATAGATAATTCTTAAAGCGCTCTCTCTTAGATATTAATGTCACCTAGCTAGATCTGACAGAAGGTAACTAATTATTTTGTGCTAATACTATGTGTCCCAGAAGGAAATATTAAATTGCGTCGCTGTGTGAAGATTTTGGGATGGTCTAATTTATGAGATTAAATTATAATCGGGGATTTCTCATGCTAACATTTATTTTTTACACTAGTGTTTCTATTTTTGAGTGGGCGTTTTACCAATTAGAAAAGAAATGGACACAGGCCTATCATTACAGATAATAGGAAGAAAAAGTGCCATTTTAGTACACTTATTTACCTACCTACATGCAACCTACATGTTGTAGGCAGTATGTAAATTATTGTGTAGAAGGTCATGTCATTTGATGCTCTGTTTCTTTACTAATGCGATTGTTGTAATAAATTTGACTTTCTGTTGGCATATTCTGTAGATTAACGAAACCATTGTCGTAATACTTTCGTAAAAGGTAAATTTTACTAAGAATGTGGTGTCTTTAGACAACTAGGTGCATTAAGTCACAAAGCAAAACAACTTACAGCAGGAACTCACCGAGCCAAAGAATTTATTATAGGTACTTACTTACCTATTTTATTCATATATCGTTATTGTTATGCCCTTAGAATATCTTAAAACATGTGTATTTTTACTATGGTGAATGGATAATGTTATTAGGTATACAACTATTATCGCAGTAGAACTTGTATCTATACAAATACACTAGTTTTTTTATTCATTACCTAAAGAAGACCAATGAATTCAAAAGCTCTCTTGCTTTTCAAAAATAGTCCCAGTAAACAAGGACATAAAGGCCGTGCAAAATGAAAATCCAATGAGCAGGTTACATGAAGTGTTCATGACTGTCCTTGCAAATCACTTACTAGAAAATTTATGAAAAGATCGAGATACCTAATACCCAAAATAATAAAACTCGAACATTATTCTAAAAACAGTACCTAGGTCTTATCGAGACTATTTTTGAGACCCCGCAAGCACGAGATTATCGGTATCGAACTATCGATTTATTATAAGGTACAGCCAACTCCAAAAAATAATATGTACCTATACCTTTAGGACCTTGACAAATACATATCTATAAGAAAGACTCTACTTTCTTAAACATTATGCATTGTGACAAGGTCCTAAAGTGTAATACTATTTTTGGAGTTTACTGTACCTACTTATTAACCTTATATCGATACCGAATAATCTAGTCGGCGTTTGTGGAATCAGGTAGATATACTACCTACATAATTATAATAGATACCTATATTACTTAACGTTTTAGTATTTAGTACCTAACACCCCGTCGTTTTTGCGTCGAGGGTCAAAAATGTTATGATACTGTTTTTTTATTTATTTGGACTACATTTTACAAATCTGTTACAGAATTTTATAAAAGGCAAGTACTACTTACCTTCCTTTACTATGAGAAATTTTGAAATTTAGATAAGCTATGGAAAGAAATAGGTACGTTATAGGTTTGTGTATACAAATGTGTATCTACCTACCTACCTTACGGTACTGAAACAAAAGAATAGATTGGTAAGAGAGCGTTTATTGTCAAGAAGATTTGCAAATAAAGAGAATCTTAATTGGCTGTAAGTATATAGCACACTGTAACTACATGCACGGGCATAAATATATAAATTATGTTTAAAAAAGTGTGTTTTATTTGCAAACCTGCTAGCTTTAAATAGGAAAAGTACAATTGCATTGTTTCATTTTTTTCTGATTCATAGGATACGAGGCTGTCGAGAATTAGGATCTAACAAATGAGGTACTCGCCCGGCTCACGAGTGGGAGTAATAAAGTCAGCTCGACACTTAGTCCGCGAGTCGCGATGCCGTCGAAACTGCGAAGAGCTACCTACCCAATACAAAAACGCTCTAGGCTTCGAGTTCGCTTAGCGCGCAATTCGCGAGTCGACCAAGTCTGGAGTGGGTTTATCGTATTTTTTCCATAAAGTCGGGGAAATAAATATGATGGCGCCACTGCCCTCATGTCATAGGGTAACACCATTTGGTATGATACATTTTGGGAACTCCGAAGTACTCAAACATTCACTTTCACGACGTCCGTGACGCACTAAGTAGAATTATACGAGTATTAAATAAGTAGGTAATTTATTTTATAAAAATAAATTCAACAAAGCAAACCCTCTACTGAAAACGAAAACGATGAAGCACGACATCATGAGCGTGTTTCAACTACTTAAATGTTAATCCGATAAGAAGATTTTTATTCGTTAATTACAAACATCAACAAACAAAGGCTTGCACCTATTTATTTACACTGGTAAAAATCGTAGGATAGCGAAAATTATAATTAAGCACCCAGGACTGACCAACCCTGGGGAAAATTAATTACTATTCATGAGCATGACTTAAGATGTAATTTCTTTAATAATGCTTTAACGAGTTAATGCCCACTTTATATAAACTACTAGCGACCGCCCGCGACTCCGTCCGCGTGGAAAAGTAACTTTTTACCCCCCCTTTCCAACCCCTTACAAATCCCCGTTTCGCAATAAAAAGTAGCCTATGTCCTTTCTCAGGGTCTAGATTATCTGTATACCAAATTTCATTTAAATCCGTTGAGTAGTATTGGCGTGAAAGAGTAGCAGACAGACAGACAGAGTTACTTTCGCATTTACAATATTAGTATGGATATTTTATTTTAATATTAATAATAAGAATCAGTATGATTGTTTTTTCATTAGATGTCACTTCACTTCATTGCACAAAGTTTTATTTAAAATAAAGTCTAACCAGCTTTATCCCAAAAATAATAATTTTATTGATGGTCTCCCAATCCTCCAATCCAAACCTATCCAATTGCAATGTGCCAATGTCACAATGTGAATCAATTTCACTTGACATTGGCACTTTGGCAGAAACTACTTTAATGTATGCAGGCAGGCATGCCATCATTTAAAATAAACATTGTTTTGTTTTTATTGCGTTAGGTTATTGATTGATTGCAAATTTGCAGCAGGCAATTGCAATCGATCGTTAAGTAGGTAAGAGTAATTATCAGTTCAGTAATAGGCAAAGAGAAAAGTAATACATAAGAAAATAGGTATGATGTTCTGTTAGTGCTAAAGGAATTTGTAGTTATGTGCACAAATAAATGGAGTTGCAGTTTAAGTTTTCGTGCACCTTGTGACTTTCTGAAAGATTTACTTAATTGACGCTATTAAATGGAAGCTATTGTAATTATGATGGATAAGATAGCCTGCATAATCTGGATGTGGGCTCCGAGCACGGGGTGGATGTCACTCATATCAACGTCCTCTCAGCTTTTACGTGCGCTTCACTGTTTGCAGAAGGTATATGCCCCATTTTGCACTCCTACCAACATCGCTTGCTGCCGAAAAAAGCGTATTCATATCGGCGCGATAGTTATTTACAAATCAATGTTTCTTCAATGCAATGTAAGGGGCCGTGTCATGTTCATTCATGATGTGCCTGACAAGGGAGATGACCTGTGAACTATTTGCAATTGACCTACGGTTGCTACGAAAAAGATGTACCGTTAAAGATCCTTCGTGAATCTAATCATTCCACAGATCTACCAGGGTTAGCCATGCACTGTCAGCTAGCGGACTGCAAACCACGGTTCGCTACATTTTGTGATAACGCAATTCAAGATATGAAGTTTTTTGTGGGAAAAGAACAAACAACAATGATTGTACGAGGAAAAACTCCGGATACCCTTATTGTGCAATTGTTCAACTCATGCCCTCATGATATAGCTACCATGTTGGCATACAATGGCTACACAACACTAGGATATGGAGACAATATGTCTAGTGTACTTGGGACGGTTGAAGAACCTGAGAGACGCACTTACAATACCTTAACTTTCGAAGTTGGGGATACTATGATAGTAAAAACCCAATCAGTAAAATCTATGAGAAATTTTTATGTCGCAAGAGATGACAATTATGAGGACTATCTGAATGCAAGAGATAGACTCTCATTGTACTGCAGAAGACAGAGAGAGATGCTTCCGCAAATGATTAAGGAAGGAATGGCATTGGGTGTCCTTGTTATCAATATTAACAAGTACGAGAGGGCTTTAGTGGTAGACATCACTGTGCCGGGTCAGAAAGCTTATGTGAGGCTGGTTGATTGGGGCCTGTGCATTGAAGTTCCATTTAGCCTACTGAAACCTATGCAGAGGAATTCTTTGTTCAGCCCTGCTGCTGCAATTCACTGTTGTGTAAAAAAAACGTCAGACAAAGGATATTACACTTAAAAATAATTTATTACCTGGTAACAAATTCCAGATGACTAATTCTCAGAACTCTGTAAGCATGAGCGAGCTCCCCATATCGTCCAAATCTCACCACTACCTAAAACTTGAAACTAACTTTCTTAACATTGACTAAATTTTAAAGTAAATGTATTGATGTACTTCTTATTAATCACTAATTTATACTTACCTATTATTAAGTAATTTATTATCATAATAATCATACACATACATAAAATAAATGTTAGTTATGTGTCCAAATGTTAGTTTAGTATCCAATCAATATTATCATACCTAATAATAATAATCCTTACCTATAATCAATACCTACATATGCATTAACTGGGAGGATAGTGTGTGTGAGCATGATGTACCCAATCATATCTGATGTGATTTTCTGTAATCGAAATCAGTATGGTATAATTTATTAATTATCAATCGGTTTTTGATTGAGTGCTCTTTTTGATGTCTGTCATCTGTTGGATACATATTCTCCAGGATGTTTTAGAGATGTAGGTTGTGTGATGGTATTTATTTGAAGTGATTTCACATTTCTTTTAGTTATAGTAAACAAGATAGCTGATCATATAGCTAGGCAAATGAGGATTATGTAGTGCAAAAATTGAAGATGGTGTAAGTCAACAAGATATAAGAACTTCAATAACATATAATACTAACAGTCTGATAGGGCTCTTAGTATTGACAGGGATTGGTGAGTATAATTTATGCCCAAATAAAGTGCAAAAGGTCTGGGTTCTACCATAAGCTCGGAGGTGTTAGAAAACCTACATGTTTGGGATAGTTGAGATAATGATTTAAGTCTTGTAATCCTGATCTAGTAGGTCTGGTTCTTCCATCTAGATTTGTAAAGGTCAGATGGCATTGCTCTTCATTGTAATTAAGTACCTGACCCACTAAACCCATGGTGTGTAGGTAAGTATGCATGCTCTGGGCTGGGGTCCCAAGCAATGTTTGGCTGCAACCAGATTTAAATCAATCTTTGGCTGCAATCGGGAATGATACGCTGAGACGACTAAGGCGTTGCTGAGGATCCGGCGAAAGCATCAAAACAAATACTGGGAAGAACATAAGTAGGTAGCCATTGATTTGTTTATTTGAAGAGTGGTCAGTAGCTTTTGTATAAGGTAAGTGAATAATGATAGGTACAGTCAGCTACACATCAGGTTACCCCCAACCTGTCAAATTTCTCAATTGATATTCAACCTAATGTGTATGACAGTAATATGAGTGTCGATTGAAGAAATTAGACAGTTTTGTTACCTTGATGTGTGGTTGTACGTTACTGTTTTGAAATGAGAGAATCTGAAACACCACTTTTGAAATAATCGCCGCCGATTAGCGGCTCTGCTCGCATCTCACACCGCGCTATAGGCACTCTGGGGGGCCCGATTGGGCCGCCGGTACCCCAACTCATCGCGAAACACACGCGATAAGACCGCCTTATTGTATGTCTAAGTATACTCGTAGATGTTGTTCACTCATTATATATTCTGTGCAATAAAGAATACTATCTATCTTCACGCCGGTCTTCTGTGAGGCCGTGGTATCTCTCCGGTCGAGCCGGGCCATTCATGCCGAATCGTGGTTCTACCTTTGTAGTTTAACTTTGTAGTTTTAACCAACTTCAATTCGATCACTACCTATGTTTTTTTTGTATGTATGTTACTCGATTTCTTCGCCAATTATGAATGGATTTTAATGATTATTTTTTTGTTTGGTAGGACATCATTCAACGATGGTCCTACCTAAATGTTATCAAAATTGACTCAGTGGTTTTTGAAAAAAACAAAATCTCAGAAGAATCCGAGAAAAAAAATATTGTGGCTGTAGTCTTAAAGTCGGTTTTTAATTTTTTTTTTATCAATTTTGTTCGTTTTTTCTTTCTTGTGAAATTAACAAAATTTGTTGATTTTGTCATTTAATGACAATCGGCAGGCAAGATGCGGGCGGCGGGGGACAGGCTCTGCGCAGCAGCTCGCGCGCGGTTAGTGACCGCTAGCTGAAATCGTATACGGGATGAAGATTCATATTCATATTCATTTATTGCACAATCACATTACATTTTATATGGTCTTAAGAGTAATAATGTGGTATATATGTGACGCCCTGCAAGGGCATAGCAATTTGAATATAGTAGAAGATCCGTAGAACATCGACCTTCACCGAGCTGATAATCGAATGAAATATCCTTTATGACAAATTTTATATACTAGAAAATATATTAAAAATAGGTTTGCTAAAAAAATCCTGGACAGACTATTTTAAATTAATTTTTTAAAAATAAAATATTTAACTAAATTTTGCAACATTAAGATAATAAGAAAATTTTCATTCTTACTTAAAGTATAAAACGTATAGAATGTGCCGCCATTGGGTTGTCTATTATTTGGGTTACATACGTAATATCGAACGTCGATGTAACTATTGTCTAGGATATCGACAACAATGCATCAACGGTCGCTACATCTACGGTACTCCATATTAAAAGCCTTGGAATCAATTGGTCGTTTGTCAGTGTGTCATGACATCGAAAGTCATGGTGGGTAACAGCGAACTTCTTAGCACAAAATATTATGTAGTTACACACAGAAGGTAGGTTCTAGCTGATTTTAAATTTTGAAGAATTCGTTGACCTATGCCGCAGGATTATCTTGTCGCCCCGGTACGAGTATTTTTCTGTTATTTTGAGAACATAAATAAAAACATCTATGTATATTATTTTATTCGATTTTAATGTACATCTCCTTATTTCTATAATAAACATAGAATTGGTATGTAGAATAATGTAATCATCGAGACACGAGATACTGGTTGCTGGTACCTAGCCAGCCACTATTTGAAAAAAAAATTGAACTTTAACAAAATGTCCCTTCCCTACAACAGGTAGAATAATCGATTAGATACATAAGAAATTTTAAAGATATAAAATAAACCATATTATATGTCAATCAAATTTTATTAAAAATAATATAATAAAAGGATATAGGTACGACTAAGTACATATTTTCAAAACTAGCGTTATTTAAAAACGTTACAACAAATAAAAAACCGACCAAGAGCGTGTCGGACACGCACATGAAAGGGTTCCGTAGCCATAAGATGGGCCGACCTTATTCTCATAGTTTATAGAAAGTTATATCGTAACCATTTAGTTAGGGCAACCGCACGTCATAAGTTGGTCGAGTTGTATTAAAAAAACTATGTATGATACAGAGTCTGCTATAGTTTTCGTTGAAAGTACTTACTTGGAGGTATACAGCACATTTTTTTCAGATTTTTTGTAATAGTATTTCAAAAGTTAAGGGGGGGGGGGGACGCTCTAATTTTAACTTGGTATTAGTATATCTCGAGACTGGGGGGTTTGATCTACATGGGTTCCTAGTAGACTACGGAACCTAAAAGTAGACCGAGGGCAAAAACAAACACGGGCAAAATAAGTATGTAGTCTTAAACGAAACATTTTATATCACCATTTTTAATCGAATAATTCTGAAGTGGATCCTCTTTTTCCACTTCTAAGTCCAGCATATTCAATTTTTGCTGATACCTACGTATCTCGAATCTCGATGATGCACTAAGTGGCACCGTCGCGCAACCACTACTTACCTTACCTTTCCACACCACATTACTTTATTCTACATACCATTCTATCTATATTTATTATAGAAATAATGAAGATGTACATTTAAATCGATAAAATATCATAGATGTTTTTTATTTATGTTCTCAACATAACAGAAAAAAATATTCGTGCCGGGCGACAGACAATCCAGCTTCATAGGTCAACGAATTCTTCAAAATTTAAAATCAGCTAGAACCTACCTTCTGTGTGTAACTACATAATATTTTGTGCTAAGAAGTTCGCTGTTACCCACCATGACTTTCGATGTCATGACACACTGACAAAACGACCAATTGATTCCAAGGCTTTTAATATGGAGTACCGTAGATGTAGCGACCCGTTGATGCATTGTTGTCGATATCTAGACAATAGTTACATCGACGTTCGATATTACGTATGTAACCCCTATTATTTACCTGGACAGAGAACTCGGTTGTCAGGTATAAACAGGTATGTCGATGGCAGTTTACCTTCACTTGAAATGATAATAAAAAAAATTGGCGGCACATTCTATACGTTTTATACTTTAAGTAAGAATGAAAATTTTATTAAATATTAAATTTAGTTAAATATTATTTTTAAAAAATTAATTAAAAATAGTCTGTCCAGGATTTTTTAGCAAACCTATTTTAATATATTTCTAGTATATAAAATTTGTCATAAAGGATATTTCATTCGATTATCAGCTCGGTGAAGGTCGATGTTCTACGGATCTTAGACTAATAGGTGGACCAGATGACAGTTGAATTACATAAATTAATACAATTAAAATAATATTACTTAACAATAACAAATGACTATTAAGTTTACAACACTCAACATATATGTGGATATTATTACTTTAATAATATCATTATTGTAATTCGGTAGATTCGTGTTTAAGTGTGAAGAAATATATGAAAATAATGTCTGAAGGTCATAAATCATAAAATATTGATTGCCAGGGTGTGATCTTAAGCGGGTTCTATAATTTAGTTTTGTTTTGTTTTTGTGTTCCAATTCATTTTCATACATTTCATTCATTTAATACGTGGTTGGTAGAAGGAAATCCGCATAATGAAATTTCATACAAAGTCGGTTCTTTTTTTTACTTAGGAACTTCTTCATTGGGGAGTCGAAAACTTTTTGACAAATTTCCAAAAGTCGGAAATATAATAGTAGCCTACTTATTTAATCGATAGGTAGGTACGTACATAAGTATGTAAACATACGTAAATAAACGTTTATCACAGTCATGATCACATTACTTAATTACTTCACGTTCCTCCCCAAGCGAAAAGCCCGCCTACGCTGCGAGTCCTGTACTGCCTCCCCCAACCATGCTGAGGGTAGCGATTGAGACAGCCGGGAGCGTAGACCATCCCTACCAGTTAGAGGTAAAGGTCTATGCAATGCCGGCACCGGTACCCCCGTACCGCGCGCCGGCTGGCCTCTTCTTCGGAGAAGAGGGAGACGCACCGGTACCCCCGTACCGCGCGCCGGCTGGCCTCTTCTTCGGAGAAGAGGGAGACGCACCTTTTTTTTGTCATCTTCTCCCTCTTCTTGTCCGCACTCGGCCAAAGTATATTCGACCGTATCTACATCGGCCCCACATGCGTGACAGTGTGGGGTTTTCTGTCGTTGGATACGGTGCAGTATCTTGCCAAAACACCCATGCGCCACCCGATAAGATAGAAAACCAAAACAATGCGCTCTCCCAAAACGGGTGCTAGCGCGTCCGTGGTCCATCAACTAAATCCAGCTTTGCCGAGACTGGCGGACTAACGCAGCATTAACTCCTTTTGCGCATCCTTATTTATTTATTTATTTAAAAACTTTATTGCACAAAACTTCGTACAATAGGCGAACTTAATGCCAAGAGAAGAGAAAGTTCCTTGTGCACCGCCTCACGCTCTATGGCTCACCCACCTGCCTTTCTGCCATCTTACTGTCTACATATGGACGGCAGCTATAACCTTCGCCTCGTCCTTCCAGGGGGTAGTTTCTGTCAGGGCCCAAGAACCTATTTATCCTACGAGTAGGTACGCAGGATACTAAGTATGTAGATATGCTTACACCGACCCCCATAATACAAAACGAAGATTAAAATTAGATACCTAGTCATGGTATAAAAATGATGCTGTCACTATTATGAAAGTTGCGAATAACTTAATTGAATCAGTCAAACCACCACAAGTGCCTTAGACCACGAAATAAGGGGGCGAGGCACTAACCTAAGCATTGAGAAACTTAGGTATCCTAATATTATAAATGCAAAAGTAACTGTCTGTCGGTTACTCTTTCACGCCAAAACTATTGAACGGATTTGGATGAAATTTGGTATACAGATGGTCTAGACCCTGAGAAAGGACATAGGTTACTTTTTATTGCGAAAAGGGGGTTGACGTTTCTAAGGGGTTATAAAAGAGGGGGTGAAAATAATTAATAATGCTATCCAAAGGTACTATTCCACGCGGACGAAGTCGCGAGTAACAGCTAGTCTAAAATAAAACGAATTCAGGACGAAGGTTCTAGACACTGGGCTATTTTTATAGTGTCTAAGGATAATCAATTAATGATACTTAGTTAATTAATAACTCTAATATCTATTTAATTTACGGCTTTGTCTTGTCTACCCATGCAGTTTGATTTTTTCAAATCTCTTTGTGTGCATATTTCCACGAAGTGAAGAAATCTTCATGTCACGGATACTTTCTGGAACGTAAGGATGATTCATTTGGTCTGGTATGAAGGTCAGACAGTTGTCACTTCATTGTTATTACCAGACTCCTCGAATCCTGAATCATGGTCTAAGGGCCTACCACGGGTTACAAAGCGACAGCTTTGGATGCAACTGGGAATTACTTAGTAAAATAAGAGAGAGAGAGTGTGTATTTAATCTTAAGTAGATACTTATTACAAGAATATAATAATAATCCATCGGCGTGTTCTATAAAGTGAGCCTTATTTCCCCACAGAAAAGCATTAAATAACAATTTTGCATTACCAAGGCATCCAGTTTAGCCTGATCTGCTTTTTCGCTCGTATAATATTTAAAGTTCGTGTCAGAGGGGAGGATTTAGAACAATAGAAGGGTCTTTTTAATCTGGCTCGTATGAATGTGGGCGGAGAGCTCTTAGGGCGGGGCCACACAGTCTACGAGCGCTTGGCCGGCCCTCTGCTCGTCGCGCGGTTCAGTGTCATACTCGCCGTGGCCCATGAAGGGCCAGCATTGTTTTTACTTTTCATTTAAAATGACGGTTTAGTCAATTCTAGAATGTTTGATATGGAAAGTAATAGATCCGTGAGGTGCCATGTCATGGAGCAGAGTTCCAATAATGGCCCGATGGTGGACGGGTCGCCGTCATCGGCCAACAGTTCCAGTGTAGTACTGTAAGAACACTTGCAAGCGACAGCAGTGATCTATAGATCTAAGTTGAAATAGTTCCGTAAACTGCCAACAGATGTCACTGTGCTAACTTACATCGCACATGCATGGGTTTTCGGATTGGTATAAGCCAAAAATCTGTATCAACAAATTAGCCATCCAATAAACCAGTCTTGTAGTACCTAGCTACTTCTTTTGTTTTATTTTTGTCGTTGGTACAACCTCGAAGTGACCTGGTGTTAATAAAGTACAATAGTAACTACTAGTACACTTACTGCAAACATTACAGTAGTAGTTTACATTTTGAGGCCAACAAGGCACCACATCAGCATTTGCTACAGCAGCTAGAACCCGCTGCGGCACTGAATTTCAGGCTGAGCCTTCGGCTATGTAACGTGTATTTAAACTTAAATCAAAAGAAAAAACAACAAGAATATGTATGGTAATCGATACAGTACGAAGTGGTAAGTACCGGATAGATGCCCATGGACGTATTATAGGGGGGGGGGGGTCCAGGGGG